>VDFB02002104.1:0-18013 GCA_007258455.2 Sequoia sempervirens | reverse complement strand
CACATAAGAATAAGCATAACAAGCTCCCCAAAAAAATATCCTGAACACATAGGAAAAGAATCATGTGTAATTTGAACACGAATATTGTGAGATGATAAAATCATATGAAATAGCATAGATCAGGTACCCATTGTCAACATAAGAATAGAAACCATGAAGATCAACAAATTGCACTTTTATCCCAATAAATAACTGATCACAATTGTGCAAAAGAGAACTGTGATTTTGACAACAATAACTCACTATTAGTACAAAAGCATTGTCATGGTATACCAAAATGGATGAAACCAAGAAAACACTGTCAAGGAAAAAAATCCATTCCATCAAGTAGAGAACCATTTACTTTCTTCCAAAACAAAATCACCAAAAATCTTTAAAAGTACTACCCTCTTGATTTTAGACATCTCATTGTCTAAGCTACAAACACCAAAATTGTGTAGGCACCACTGTCAAAGCATGGTTTAAAAACATGATTTACCACCATCAAAGCCAAGAGCCCTGAAAGCACTAGTACTGCTAAGACATGAAGAGCATGGGTCCACAAACTGCACCAAGGATGACTTTTCATGTTAGAAGCATCTCACTTTGAAACTTGTTGTTGTCACTTTTCTATAAAGATCCTGCCACTTGTTTCTTAAAAAAAATGTTGCAAGCATTTGTTACCCTTAACTAATATGCATCCCAGAAAAGGCACAATCACTGTCATGAATAACAGTTACTGGCAACTGAGTTTATATGCCCTTTGTAACTTAGCATTGTTACAAGTCTCAAGGAAAACATCAAAAGAGAGTATATGAAACACTTCAGTAAGCATAAAAGGATGTCAAGGTCATTGTGCATTCACGAAAGACTCACAAGACACTGTCAAGCCTAAACTGGGTCAAATACTACATCATTATCTTGTGAATTTCTGCAAAGAATAAACATGATGTTTTGAATATATTGTCCTTTCACTGAACATTACTCTAATGATGTTCTTGACACCTAGCAACCACCTTATTAGCAGTGAGAATAATGATGTCAATATTAATCCAGGAACAATAAACAAGCCCAAATTCCAACCTCCAAGACTATGATGATCAATCAAAGACTTATTCTGAAGAAAGTGTCACACTATTGCACTATTCCTGACTCCCTAGAAAGATCATTGTAAATGTTGTCATTCTTCCACAATCCAATGAAGATAACAATATATAAAAATATCATCTACTATTAATGCAAATTTTTTCATGTTGCCAAGATAGAAAAACATTTGATCACTGTTACTGCATGAAGTGACTTAATATGCATTGTTATGGTTAGTAATACTCATTTCTAAAAAAACAACTAACCAAGCAGATGAATTGTCTGCACATCACTATGTTGTGGTTAAGCTATGTTCAACTTGCAAACAACATACAACTTTGTGCAACTGTAAATCCATCATTGTTCTATATTAAGCATCATAAGAAAGAAGTTACACTCAAGAACCATAACTTACTGACAAAGATTAATTGAGCACTGTCCAATGTTAAGCAATAATAACTACAATTTGGAGTTGCTCATGTTTATTGGTTCACCATTTCACCAATGTCCAAGCATCCAAGATCACCTCAAGAAAATCTTTCAATATTGACTTCATATAGTGATTTTCATTACCATTGATACTAAACTCCTACAACTATCATGATATAGAGATCCCAGGTTGTCACTGTGTGAAAAACCCACTATTTGCTACAAGCAAATGTTTACCACTATCAAAGCATATTGCCACTATTTTAACTGCTAGAGAAGAAGAAAATTAGAAACATTTGCACTATAGAATCAAGCCATAAATATCATTGTATATCTGATATGATGTAAAAATATACAACTACTGCCCCTGTATTTCTCAAGGCCATAATCAATAAAGGCTTGCATTAAAGTAACTCTATAAAACAAAAAAAACATGATTGTTATCCTTACTCTTTTCTTCATAGGGGTAAGAGATATTACCATGATAAACTCCCCCTAAGTCTTTGCTTTTTCTTAGAACCTGAAAGGAATCACTTGTGCATAGAGGGCCCAATGCATTTTCATGGATTCATCTTTATCACCAGATTGATTATGCTTTCTTCTCCAAACCATGTGTGATCCTTTCTTTTTGTCTCGATCCCTAAGTAGTCTTTCAACACTGCTTCTACAAAAGTGTGTTATATGCCCAAGATGATTACATTTAAAACATCTTATATTCTTATCTACACTTTTCTTAACAGACTTTGCAGACCTTCTACAATGTGTAGCTTTATGACCAAAATTATGACAATTGAAACACATTTGATTCTTTGAAACAAAAAATTTCTTCTTGAAAACCCAAAACACCTTTTATCAACAAACTTACAAGATGCAGCCTCATGACCATAAGTGTTACAAATATAACAATAGCCTTGAAAATGAGAATAATTGTACCTTTTTGAGTGATTCTATTTGATAGGTGGAGGCTGTGAGATTTTATTTATTCTTCTTCTTCGAACATCAGCAATTTTCTCTTCTGATTTCTTATTGTCATCACTTTTTGAAACTGCAACAATATAGCTTAAGTCTATTTTCTTCCTTGGATTATTTCTAACCTTAAAAACCTGTCCTTTCTCATTTGCAGATGTAAAAACTATTTCAGTTTTTGACTCTTTTCCACTTGAAGAGGTTTGTCCTTTTTCATACCCTAGACCAGTAGGATCACTAGAATGTTTTTGCTTACATAACATATCATCCAGTGTATTAACACTTTTCTCAAACTTCTTATACTTTTCTAATTGAATCTTATGATCTTCAAGATCTTTCTTTAAAGCAACAACTTCTCCTTCTAGCTTATGACACTCAAGAGTTTTGACATCCAAGTCAAATTTTGTAACTTCCACTATCCTCTTAGTCTCCTCAATTTTTGTTTTCAGATTTAAGATTATGTTATCTGAATCATTAGAAAAAATTAATAGAGAATTTTTTTCTACACTCTTTTTCAAAGAATCAAGTTCATCCTCAAACTTTTTACACATTTCTTCTTTAATTCTTTTTCTTTCTTCCATTTGAACCTTGAGTTTCTTGTTTTCTCTTTCAAGTTTTCTAATCATGTTTAGAGCAGAGACAAGCTCTTCTTCAAAATCAACTACTCCTTCAGAGTTACTACCACACTCTTCTATATTTGATTCCTTCATATTTACCATGAATACATCAAAATCTATATTAGACATCATTTCTTCTATAGTCTATTCATCTCCTTAGGCATTTCTACTTTTACAGGCTGTGATTTTTCTTTCTTATTCCTATTCCTTCTACTTTTTGCCATATCAGACACAACACTCCAATACCAGGGACCCTTAAGCCGATTAGTCT
Organism: Sequoia sempervirens; assembly: GCA_007258455.2. Lineage (NCBI taxonomy): Eukaryota > Viridiplantae > Streptophyta > Pinopsida > Cupressales > Cupressaceae > Sequoia > Sequoia sempervirens. Next base: position 14,665 of record VDFB02002104.1, on the reverse strand, counting down.
TGTTAAATCAAGGGTTTGGCTCTGATACCACTTGTTGGAGTGAAGAAGACATTGAGAGGGAGGGCTGAATATGTCTTAGACAAATTTTAACTTTTTCCTTTAAAAGGAATCAAGTAATTTGTGCTCTTAATATTTCAATGATAAATACATTCATGAATTGAATGCAATCAAATGTAAAGAACTGAAATAAGAAATATTAAAGCAAACGAAAGATCATCACAATCTTGAAACATTATCACATCAAAGTAATGAGACCATAAGACAAATAATTTGACGAGTGGAAAACCCTCTAGGGGTAGAAAAACCACTCCATAAATGATGCCTCACTAGCTTAATAAAAAAAAAAACTTTCTGTTTACAATGCCTCACTGGCAATACTATCTCACCGATAGATGTCAAATGCCTCACTGGCTATAAAACAATGCCTCACTGGCAAAAATGGCCTCACTGACCAAAGAACCTCACTGGTTACAAGAGTGCCTCACTGGCATACACACATTTAATCATCAACAATATAGAATGTAAATTATAGAGGATTTCTCTGTTTCACTTCAAATCATATTTCATTTTCACTCTAATACATTTAATATCTTAAAGATTCATTCTAGAACCTCTAAAATATTAAATATATCAGTTATACAAATTATTTTGCATCATGTTTGCAAAACTTCAATCATAGAATTTTGTTTACTTTCAGCATGATATCTCTGTTAAAAGCATTGAACTCAAAATAGTGATAAACCACTGTTTATATAAGTATACAAAAGTTCAAATATGATGTCATCTGTCTCTTGTCATAACCGAAAAATGTAACCTTTTACAAATTGTTCGAATAATATTTCCATAACTGCTTTCATCATGCAATGTGGAGTAATTTTTGTAAGAGTTTAGATTGTTGTCAAAAATGTCTCTTAACTTCTTGCTATGTCGATGTATGATAGCCACACTAAACTCAAAGAATAAACACAAGGAACTGACATATAAGACCATGCAAAACCCCTCAACATAATCACTTATTGCAAAATAACCTTTTCAATGGTGTGCCCTAGCAAAAGGGTTTGAAGAACACAAAAGAAATAAACCCATAACATTGAGAAAATCCTTGCTAACACTATGAATTTGAAAACCACAAAGTCAACAGACATTCTCAACAAAAAAACCCGACTACCATTATCTTGCAACTAAGACATTCAAAGGAGAACTCAAACCATTTAACCATTTTCAATTGCGAAGACAAATGTAAACTCCAAATAAACTAAACAAGGGTTCCAAAGAACGAAATTACCACGATGGAGACTTGAAAAACTGCCAGTCAAAGTCGAATACCACTTTGTCATCTTGAAACCCAACTATCTGCGCAACCTGGAAACCATTCTCTGCATTTTATCAACCGCTATACCACCTCTTTTCCAAGTTTCATTGAGCTCTAAGTCAATTGTGAGCACAAAACCGTGTTGTTTGCAAACAAAAAATAAATATTTTCCATTTCAAATTGAAAACAAGATTACCAATTTCACAAAGTGCACCCAACTGCCCTATTCAACAAACCAGCTTGAAGTCGATTTCTACCACTGGAAGTCCACTATAGGCTGAAGAATACCATGGCATCCATGCCCTAGCTCTTTCATAGCTAGGTTTTCAAAATGAAATCAAAACAATGCTTTGAGAAAAACCAATTCGATGCCCTCGCTCATACTTGTGAGCTAAACTTTGTAAAATGAAATGATAAAGTGAGCACCGCAACTTTAAGATATGCCTTTTATGTCATAAGGTATGAATGCCATCGATGGGATTTTATTTCCAATTTTGATTTCAAAGACCTTGGAATTAATATAAAAAATAACACAACCTTGTCCTTAGGAAGAATCACCTTGAACCATCACCAAGATAAATATGATTGTAATGCCCCGCCACGCAACCCTAGGGGAAGTTGCAAACTACTAAACAAATGCACAATTTTTAAATTTTTTTTATTTTTTGGTTCAATTACAAAAACATGTAAGATTACAACACAAAGCCAACAATCCCCTAAGGTTAAGAGACAAGATTATTTAAATCACAAATTAAAACAACATGCATGAAATGAAACATAGCAACATTCACTTAAATAATTAAAGTACATACATTCCATACATGAGATTTTCATTTAAGACTATGAGATCCTTCATGGTTACCAATAACAAAAGTTATACAATTACAATTACATCACTCATTCCCGGAATGAGGTAAATCAATAACATGATTGCCTATTACAATTTCCACCTCGATAACAATGAGGGGTAAATAAAATACAAGAGCAACTAACATAAATGAAACCAAGGTAGCAACTAGATCCCACGAGCTCTCCAACACAAAATTCTTGTCCACATAAGCAAACGCCAAGACAATGGAGTAAGGTGCACGTTCCACCCAACCAAGTGATACCCGAAGGCTCACCCCCCGTGCTAGGAGATAGTAACAAGGATTTCTAGTCAAGTCCAACAACCTTTAAACATAGGCAACATGACTCAACTGAAAAAGGATACGAACATGACATCACATGACACAAAGGTTACAATGCTTCCAGATTTTAAGTAAATGAACACATCACGAATTCAAACATAATGCTGACTTAGGAGAAGTGTCATCACAATGTCGCATGGGATATCCTGGCAAGTCTTCCTAGGTCTCGGCCCCCATCTTGGGATATCCTAGTAACCTCTAACGACTCCCGGCCCCACATGTAAACCAATGCGGAATCAGTTATCTTTCGAAGGGACAAGATAACGATCTTGCCATTCCAGGCCTTCTCGTCTCATCCCAAGTCTATACAAGCACTTGCATCCATGAGAGAGGAAAAATTAATCTTTTTAAATGTTGGTACCACCTATACTAATTAATTGGTTTAAGTTTTCACTGAATTAACCAACTTACATCGAGATCTCCTGGCACCACTTTGTGTGTCGGCCCTCAATGCAAGCCACTTCTCTAAGACAACATGAGGAACTATGCCACCACCAAAAGGGTACTCAAGTATGACCTAGGGATAATGAATCCCTAAACACAACATGAAGTAAACAAAACCCATCCAAGATAATCAGATATAACACTAGACACAAGTACGCACTACCCATGGCAAACAAGGTTGATTGACATGTCGACAACCCCAAAACCCATAAAAGATGATTCAATCTGGAAGACTTACGAGATCTGACTCAAATCCCAACAAGAATAAGCACCCCACGATGAAAGAAAGCTTGCAAACAATATAAGGTAATCTACCTTCGGATTTCATAAATCCAATCATTCATCACATTAGTGCATTTAAACAAATTAAATAAACTATGTTCTTGCACAATCACATAAGGGTTTGGATGTTCGTTTGATTCTTGTTGACACAATACATACGATAAATTAAATCAATCATTCTTTGCTAAACCATAATTTTCTATATCCAATTTTTCGTCTATTCCTTACAAACATCACATTTAAAAATTAAATACTTCTTCTCTTTTCAGAAAATAAATCACATTGCAATATACATATATATTTTAAAATATATATATATAATTAAATTTACATAAGAATAATATTTCCTTAAGCATTTTATTAAAATATAATATACACATATTTTAATATATATATATATATATATTATATAATAATATTAAATTATTATATATAACATATATATTAAAAAATATATATAAATTATATTCTAATTAACAAAATAAAACATTGAAATCGAATTACATATTATATGTTTCATGTTTAATAAATATAATAAATGAAATTTAAAAAGTGAATTCCATATTTCCTTAAGCACGCCACTTAGGGTTTCGGCCGCGCCCTGTTGTGAACAGGGGACGCTGCCTCCATGAATGGAGGCAGCGGCCTGTGTTGGCAACGACGGTGTTGCCACCACAGGCAGTTGTTGCCATCCATGGGGTGGCCGAGGGTTTAAACCCTCCCCCATTCACTTCGCCCAGCGACTAAATCAAATCCGCCACGTGGATTTTAAACACCAAAAAAAAACGACTGGTAAAAAAAAAACATAGTCATAAAATATGACTTCCTAGAACTCAAACGAAAATTTTGAATTTAAATAAATACATATATTTTTATATATATGTATATATATGTATAAATACATATCAACTGGTATTTATATATATACATATATATATATACACAAAAACAGCTTCATAATCTAATTGAGAAAATACATTCCTTCAATACCCAAATTGGGCAAACTCTCAATCTGAGAAACAAAATGAATTTCCATTGAAACTACATAATCTAACACAATAATTTCATGATTTCTCACAAGTTAAATAGAGATTTTCCCAACAACACAAATTTTCATAAGAAACCATTTGAATCTTTCAAGTTTGTTTCAAATTTCCCATTGATAGTTTGAGGATAAATTCTGGTTCATATTGTTTTCACAAAAAATTTGAAAAACTCTTTTATTCAAGTTTGAATGGTGATTCCAACATGGGTTTTGAATCAAAATTTGAATTCCAAATCTAAATTGAACCATTTCAAACAAAATTTCTAAAATAAGATTGCATAATGAGGGAAAACATGGAACCTTTTGTTTTTCTCCAAGCTTTTTGAATCCTTCAATGGAGGTTGCACTTGTTTCCAATTTTGCTTCAACAAGTCTTTCCAATCCTTCCTTCCAAATTTTCTCCAAGAATTCCAAGTTTTTTTTGCTCTCCAAAATTGCCAATTTCAAAAATTCCAAAAATTCAAAAATGAAATTCATTTCCTTATCCATTTTCCTCTCCAAATTGTCAAACCCCTAATTTGAGTTCACCCACCAAAATTTATTGCTATTTTGGATATATATATATATATATATTTTTTGAAATTTAATAAACAATTTTCATTTCCCCACTTCAAATGCATAATATTTATTTAAACAAAATTCTATTTGCACCACAATGATAATTAAATTCCCTTTCTTTCACAAAATTGAATCTAACAATTACATTTAAAAAAAACATTTTTAATTTATTTTATTACAAGAGGAATGCAAGGCAATTTTCTTTCTTTCTTTTTTTTTTTTGATTTGCCTCAAATTTAATAATACTAACATAATTAATTTAATTTACTTAATCAATAATTAAATCTAATCCATGATTAGATTAATTTATTGATTGAATTAAATTAACTAATTAAATAACAAGCACTCCTTTATGCATTTTGGCAATAAATTTAAATAAAGCAAACACCATTTCACTAGGAAATTTAAACACGCAAGCAAGGAGAGAAGAGACGACAAGGAAAAATAACTTATCCCAACTGACAACCCGACGACACACTATGGCTAGGGTGATGTCACGACACAGAAAACCTAGCTACTATCTCCCAATCGTTCTCCAAGGGATACGCTCAGACCTGTGGAACTAGGTGGAGTCGATGTCCTATACCTGCATCCTGCACACAATACGAGTGTTGAAACATGCATACATATATATATATTAAAACACACCGTGAAGAGGAAATCGCGGAATCACAGGGCGCTCGCATGCGAGTGATGTGATCTCGTCCCCTTCACCAATACAATATCGCTAACTGACGCATCTAATCATCAATGATATAGTCAAAGCATAAACATCCATAATTCACATAAATGCTAATTTATTCCATAACATGAAATAATAAAACATCTGATTAAAGCACCATCACATCAAAACATAATGTTTTCATCGCTTTAACAATTAGCGGTCCAAGTAATCCAGTTTATAACCAACGTGCTAACAAAGCAAAACATACATAACAAACACTGTTTGATCAAAAGAACAAAATTGAGGGGTGTTACATGATCACATGTACCATTTGTTTATCAAACACAAGTCTTAGCTGTCATCACAATATTATTATAATAGTGACTGAAGAAGCCAATCGAGCTATCATGCCAAACCATCCACTGTTATTACTAACAATGCCATCTACGTGCAGATGAATCAAATGACCATTATTGAGAATATGCCACCAACCTTTATAATGTAGCATTGTCATACTAAAACCAAACACCTATCATCAAGAATATGCCACCAACCTTTATAATGCAACATTGTCATACTAAAACCAAACATCTGTCATCAAGTGCCTTTGTGTGTTTTTGACATCAAGGGAAACAACTGTGAGAGCCAACAAATCCAAATCTTATCTACAGTAATATGCAACCAAGTAAATCATCAATCCAATATGCATAAAGTAAACCATGACTAAAGCTTGCATTACCATGTGAAGCTCTGTACAATTCAAACAACATACACTCTTGAAAATATTGTTTGCTAAACAATGTACATGCACTCTAAGCTCTTTGTGCATTATATAGTTGAAGGGCAGTGTTCACATAAGTTTATGTACGAAATGAAATGTTGGCAATACAACTTTAAAACTAAAAATACTATTAAAAATAACAACTTATCAAGATTTTAACAAGATTATCTTAATAATTTTTAAAAGATTTTTAACAAGATTATCTTGAATATTTTAATATCAATTTAGCAATTGTCATTTTATTGTAATATTAAATTCAAGATTTTATTTATGTGTAAGCTTTAAAAGTATTTATTATTATCATCTTATATATATAATATTGTATTTTTTTTTTTGTATTAGATATTTAAGATAATCTTGTTAAAAATCTTCTACGTGAAAATATTGTAAATTAATATGTATTTCCATAACAAATTATATTATAAAATGATATATATTACTATTATAAATTAGAATACTATATTATATTTCCTTAAAAATATCATATATAGTAAAACTATAAAAAGATGATAATGCATGCTTTTAAAGCTTATATATAAAAAAAATCTTAAATATAATATTTGAATTAAATAAAAATTCTAAATTGATATTAAAAAAATATTCAAGATTATCTTGTCTAAAACAAAGAAATTTTCACAGTATGTAAATTGCTTTAAAATCTAATTTAAAAGCATAAATCTATTGATAAATACTTTACTTTGCGACAGGTTAGTAAACGTCAATTCAAATGGGGAGAATAAAAATGTACACATACTCGTTGATGTGAGTCTAAGAAGCCTCTCGACTTAATTAGAAAAAATTATATAAAATAAATAAAATAAAATACAATCAATATTTATATAAAATAATATCATATAAATCCTAAACATATAGAATAAATTTATTAACATATAACAAATATATTACAAAACAAACAACAATGCATAAATAAATTAAAATTAATTATTAAGAAATTTAATATATACTTTTTGAAAACTGACGTAAGTAGTTTTGAATGGGATAACCTATGGGAGTTGTTCAATTTTTACAACTGATTCTTGCTTTAATCCAGTGTGCAGCCGTTTTCTATTTGCAAATTATATATACTCGGTAGATATTCAAAAATAAGTGATAAAATACTTTTTCATTTGGTAACATAGGGCACACAATTGTGCTTTCCTAAGTACATCACTAATGGAGATTAGGAATTGTTAGTGGTGTTACTAATGATAAAAACATTGGAGATTGTTGAGGTATGTTATTTATATGCTATCTACATTTGTTTATAAACTATCAGATTTATTGTCCTAGGACTCTGCAACAAGTCAGATTGAGTACACAGTATGTTTATCATTACTCTCAATCTTAGTAGATGTCTATTTTCAAGTTGTGGTTTTTTCTTTTCCAATAGGAAGAACACTTGGCCTTCTATAGGAGCAAAAATCTAGGAGAAATTGTCAATTGGGATGAATTCAAGTCCATAAAGTTCACACAATGTGGGTAAATAAAACCTGTATGTCTCCAAATTCGAGCAGTTATTGAATTGTGAGTTTCATGTCTTTCACATAAATTTTGAATGGTTGTTGGTGATCTATGAAACTCTAAAGCTTGTAACTATTGTGAATGGGGTTCTAAGGAAATCTACCCATGACATGTGAATGAAAGGCCTCACCATTCCTAAAGGTTGGATATTTTTTGTTTATATGGAAGAGACTAACTACTACCATAATTTATATCTAGACCCACTCAAATTCAACCCTTGGAGATGGCAGGTACTGTGAGGCATAATTTTTTACATTTTAAAATTTTGAGCCATTCCAAATTGATTAAGACTTGAGAAATGTATGAATGTTTATTCTCAGGTGAATTCAAATAGTATTTCATGGCATTTGGATGAGGGAGCAGGTTATGCCCAAGCAAGGAATCAAGCATAATAAAAATAACTTTATTGCTCTACCACTTTGTTACTAGATATAGGTAGGTATCCATTATACTTAACAAGTTGTTGTGCAAACTTCCTCTGTTCAATGTTTTGAGGCCCCCCTTCATCTCCACCACATTAACAAGGAATTTTTTCCTTCACCCCTTTTAGTGCCAATTTTCAAGCTTCATCATATCTTAACCAATTGTCCTTTGTAATAAGATCTATTTTATTAATATTAAGGGATCGTTTCACTTTGCAATCCAATATTTAGGGGTGTTGCGCAATGAAGCAATATTAGTTCAATGGGTCTATTGAACACTATTAAAGGTATATTATAGTTTTGTGAGGATTATAAGAAAAAAACATTTTTCCTATTTTCATCAATTTTTAAGTAGTTTTTAGTCTCTCAAGTAATTGAATTTCATTTATACTTTTGATTTTTATCAAACATATATTACATGTTGATGTAATCTTAGACTACAAATTGTACTTTTCACTTTGGAAACCTTTTCTTTTGAATGCAACTTCAATGGAAGTAAGAAAATAAGTGACTACAATTTAATGTTATTCTGAAATGAGTAAATACAATATCTTGCAACATCGACCTATTGCTTAAAGATTTTTTTAAATATAAGAATATAAAAATCTTGTTGAGTCATTAAGTAACAATTTGTGAACCATATCGTCTAATAGCTCATTTTTCTTTCTTTATAAACAATGAAAGAATAAGAATTAGATGTACATTGATACTCTGAACAATTTTGTAATAAGTCGTGACTATTTTTGTTAATGACTGATAGTTATAAATGTCAAGTGTTTATAATTAGAGGAAGACTTGCTTTTAATGTACCTATTATTTGTTTCTTCCCTAATTTATTCATAATCATTATTGTTTCAAGGTGTGTTGTTTGTATTGTTAAAAATCACCTACTTTACAATTTTCATTTTACGCCGTGACATTAAATGTGATAAAATGTACTGGGCAAAAAGCTAACATTAAATGTAGAATCACAAAGTTCCTCAAATTTTTAGTGTAAATATTACAACACTGTCAACTGTAACATAAACTAAAAAATTGACAAATTTCAAGATTATTATAAACTTATTATATTATCAACATTGTTGCTAAAACTTAGCAGACACAACAAATTAATACATGACTATTCTTCAACATTTAGGCAGGAACTTCGGTGCTCTGCAGCTCTTGTTTTCTATTTGACAAATATTTGAATAACTTTAAAGTAAATATACAAAATATTTAACAAAACAAATATCTAAAATTAATTTTCTAAAATAAAATTGGCTCACAACTTTTGAGTGATAGTACATTTTCCGCTCCATTATCAGCTCCTTTTCCTTTTAAGTAAATTTAATTTCACTAGTCTATTTACTTTCCCAACACTAATTCTATATATATATATATATATAAATATAAATTAAGATTTACTTTTAAATTGTAAAATGAATTTAACTCAACTATTTTAAAACATATAATTTTTAAAAAAGAATATATAAATTTAATAATTATTAACTTATTTGAAAATAAAAAGCCTGTATTGGCATGGTGAGGTGATGGCTCTTATAGGTGGCATTGTTGTCTTTGCTACCAGTTAAGTTCAAACCCCATTGGGGTGGTATTGTTGGAATGGTTGTATCTCGTTCATAGTCTCCACAAGCTGCCAATTCCTTGAATAAAAAAAAACTATTTGAAAATAAACTATCTTAAAAATACTTTAAAACTTAAGGAAAGAAAAATTCATATACATAGATTTATTGTTTTTCAAATTTGAAAATTTAAACCTCCCAAATTTTAATTTATTATTTTAAAAGAAAATTTAAAACTACTATTATTTAGTATCATGAGTTGATTAAAGAAAACTATATTATCTTGCAAGAGAAATTAAACTCTATTATTTTACTTTTATATTTGTTTTTCTATCAAATTTCCACTAAAATAATTTTCTTGCAAAAATTAAAAATAAAATTTAGTTTTAATTTAATTTATTTGTAGAAGATAATTACTATAATTTAAATGATTATTTTCAAAACTAGATAATAAATAATTTATAAATTTTAGAAATTAAATTTAGTTTAATTTTATAATTAATTATAAGCTTTACAAATATTGTTGTGATTTGATTAATTATTTTTTATGATTAATAGTTCTAATTCTAATAATACTTCATTTCACATACAAATAAATTCTAGGTTAAAATACTTATTTTTGTTTGTAATATTTTTCATTAATGCCGAATTTATAAACTAATTTTAAGACATTAATAATTCTACCCCTAATAGTACTTAATTTCACATACGAATAAAAATATATACTAACTTTTCTTTGTTTAATATATTTATCATTAATGTCAAATTTATAAACTAATATCAAGAAATAAATAACCTTAACCCCAAGATTTACACTAGAACTCTAATTGAACCCTAAACCTAACCCTAATTCAACCCTAACAATAAGATTTAATTACAGCTAGGGTTAGAGCGAGAATTTAATTATGATTAGTGTTAGGGTTAGAATTAGGGTTTAATTAGGGTTGGGTTAGGATTCAATTATGATTATAGTTAGGGTCAAATTTATAAGTTAATATTAAGATATTCACAACTCTAATCCTAACCTAATTTTAATCTCCATCCTAGAATGCTAATTAAACCCTAATTGAACTGTAACAATAAGGTTCAATAAGAGTTAGGGTTAGGGTTCAAGTAGGTTTATGGTTGGAATTAGGGTTTAGTTACATGGTTAGTGATAGCATTCAATTAGTGTTATGATTAGGGTCAAGTTCAAGTTACAATTAGGGTTTAGTTAGGCTTAGTTTGGTTAATCTTACAATTGGGGTTTAACTAGAATGCTAATTGAACCCTAATTTAACCCCAACAACAAGGTTCAATTAGAGTCAAGGTTCGGGTTCAATTAAACTTATGGTTGGAATTAGGCTTCAATTAGGGTTAGGGTTAGCATTCAATTAGCGCAATTATTAGAGCAGTTTAAGTGGTTCAATTAGGGTTAGGGTTCATTTAGATTAAGGTTCAAATAGGGTTCAATTAGGATTCAATTAGGGTTATGACTAGTGTTTAATTAGGGTTAGGGTTAATGTTAAGTTAGGATTAAAATTATTAATCTAGAATAAAACTTGGAGCTAAGGTTAGGGCTAAGGTAAGTGGTAGGGTTAGGCTTAAATTAGGGTCCAATAAAGGGTAAGGTACAATAAGGGTATTATAATATTGGTTACTTTTTAAGTCATGACCATGGTAGATGCCAATTTGGTTTAAAAGACCCCTGGTCGAAGCCCAAAAGGCATTTATTTCTATATACCTTATATATTGTTCATATTTTGTATCATTGTGTTTGACCTCATGAGAATGCTTTAGAGTAAAGTACACCTTGCAAATCCACCTACACCTAGAGAACCATTCAATCTCTCAAAAATTGACTATTATTTTGGAATGATTATTAAATTGGATATGTCCAAATCCTTTGATAAGTTGACTTGGCAACTTCTATACTGCATATACCTCTTGTCAACTTCAACCAGTGGAGTACTAATTTCATAATTAATTGTCTTCTTTTTCAATTCGATTAATCATCCCCCATAGGGTTTTCTTCACCAAGTAGGGGATTAACTTAAAGAGACCCATTATCACGTATTTTTTCCATCAAAATGGTAGAGGCCCTTAGTACAGAACTTATACTAGCCAGTATGTTACAAAAATTTACATGACTTCCAATTCTAGCAGCACAAGCCAATACATATAGTTTGCAGATGTTACCTGACTTACAAAATAGATAAGTTTCTGGAGGAGATGCAAATAAAGACAAATTTTCAATTATTTCAATGCCTAGTGTGGAGTATCCAAAATTTATTGTTAATTATGAATCTGATATTGACATATATCATTGAACTAACATTGATACTACTATTTTGATTCATTGGCGACAATTATTGGATATGTGTGTAAAATATGGAGATTTTTGTTTGACTACAAAGAGTTATCTCTTGTGATTTATCAGAAAATTATTATTTATGTTTGTGGGCTTCATACACAAGACAATATATTTATGCATTTCTTACAAGTCTATTCCAATTGATCATAACAAAAAAACTTCCAATTTTGAAAAGAATATAACATAGAACCAAATAACAATGAAAATCCCAAACAAAGATTGCCAAGAGTGTATCTCATTTAGCTTTTATTTATCTTTCTCTTTATGTCTATGATTTCTTGAAGTTTGTCTGATCATCTAAATAAAAAATTGATGGATATGTAACACATTTAGTGCACTCATTCCCTAGTTCATCATATTTGGCAGACAGCATGCCCATCTAGAGACAACCTTAGAATTTGGTTATGACTTATCCATAGATAGTGATGTTGATAAAAAATTCAAATGAGACAAGCATATCTAGAAGCTAAGGATATACACATCAATGTCTAAGTTAAACAATTAATACCCTAGACAAATATCAGTTCACACAGTGATGAGTTTGCAGTATAGAATTGTGATTCTAGACAATAGGCTTATAACTATACTATCCTAGAAATGCATGAGCATTGTGTGGTCACCTTGAAAGGAATAAAATAATTTGAATCATCAATTTCTTGAATCATTATGGTTGAAGTATTTGATGTGTCCACCACAATATTGAGTAAAAAATTTCACATGAAGAGCAAGTTCTTTAAGGGTAAAATATTTGCAATCCAAAGAGTAGCATCAAATTTTGAGCTACAAAGGATAATTTTAAATTTTATATGGTTATTTAAAATACTAAAAAAAATTCTTGAGAATTAGTTGTGCCATACTTTCAGCTTACACTTTATTTCGAAGGTAAGGGACAACAACAATAACAGTTACATGTCTTAAAAACAAATTTGTCAGACAAAATGGGTAGATCTAAATTTTCATAGATCACTTTTTACATACTCTACAAGAAATATCGTAATCTTTATTTCCAACTGAAAAAGGATCTGGAAAAATGCATATCTATAAATTTATAAGTATAGATAATTAGTCTACAAATAAATACACATTGATTAAGGGTGGACTGCATTTTTTCTTCTTAAAAAAGTGTTTGACATGTCAGAATATAGGCCATACTCTATTGAATAGCTCTAAAATTTGAAACATAGTAGACAATATTTACTTAGTATTAATTTAAAGTTTTAAACCATGTTTCCACTAAAAAATAATGTAGACCATACCTACTAAAAACAAAAAGAATTTCCTACAGATTTTACTCATGAAGCAGATATTCTTGTTGTTGCAGCAGGTGTACCAAATTTGGTTCGTGGTGATTGGCTAAAACCTGGTGCAGTACTAATTGATCTTGGCTTAAATGCAATAGAGGTATGGCACCTTCTAACTGCCTTTTTAAAAAAAAAATTGTAAGTAAAAGATGGTTAATATATAGAAAATTAAAACTATTGCTTCCAATTTTGCAAGATCCTAGTGCTAAAAGAGAATACCAATTAGTCGGTCATGTTTCCTATGAAGAGGCTTCAAGAATAGCTTCAACAATTAATCCTCTACCTTGTGGTCTTGATCCAATGATGATTGCAATGCTTCTATCCACTACTCTACAATCAACAAAACAGGCATATGGGTTCAATTGAGATTTCTAATGTTTGATCCAGGCCTTTTGCAATACACTTCACATTATAAGTTTTATGAGGCTTATAAATGAGTTATCTATTACTGAATGGAATAAAAAGATCATTTTCTATCGTAAGGAATTTTTTGGAGACATTAGGCACCTATAAGAGGACTTAGGGCTATATGCTTTCATTTTCATTTGTGTAGAAAACTGTAACATTTAAGCAAGTTGGTTATACATGACTCTACGTACAATGAAAGTTCTAAAGATATTTGTTTTTTCAAAGAGGATTTTTTATCATATATGTTGAATGGTTAAGGAAATATTTGAACTCATTAATATTTACATAATGTTAGCAACATGTAAATTGCACTTTCTTCATGGCCTAAAAGCACAACCAGAGCATCTCAAAATTTTGAAGTGAGGAAAATTATTTTGTTATAAGGGTCATTTTCTAATGGAAGACAAAGTTGACTCTATTAATGATCAAATTCCTAAATTTAGGTGACAACTGCTTTATCCTAACCAATTGTTCCTAAAACACAACAAATACAAACAAAACTATTCTAAAACTTTCTGGTAGGAACTTTGTTGCTCTGCAGCTCTTGTTTATTTTATGCACAATTTGTATTACTAAAAATTATTATTTTTGAGTTATATTTTATGAAAAATTATGGATACTTTTGTTCTTATCATTCCTAAATGCTAACCTTAATTTGATTGTTCTTTTATTTTCAGCAAATAATCTAATTTAAAATGGGAGATTCACAAAACGAATCGGAAGTCATAGTTGAAATCCCAATTGCCTTGTAAAGTCAAATGATTTTGTTGAAACCCCTGTGGACAAATGTGCAAGAATAGTTTTAGAGTGTTGCAATAA
>VDFB02002103.1:0-14098 GCA_007258455.2 Sequoia sempervirens | reverse complement strand
AGCATGTGTTCGCTGCCATAGGGTGCACTACTGGATGTCTGCATGCTATGTGTTGCCAACATTTCAGTCAACAATATAGGCACGGATGATGGGGTCGGATGATATGATGTATGCGCAGGAAGATCAAGATGGACACTTGTACCAACCCCTACTCCTCGGGCAACACCTGCAGTACCCTGATCATGGCTAGCGGCATCATGAGGACGCAAAAAATCCTGTAAAAACAACACATATTTTAATTCATGACATAAAAGAGTGCAAAATATAAAACCATGAATGAACTTATGTTATAATTAAAGACCTCGTGACAGCTTACTTGCAATTTTTGTGCTCTCTCAGTCAATATTTTAACCCTCTCTCTTATCTCATCTGTTTGAGGCACTATGAATAACAACTGAAGGATTTCTTCATTGCATTTTTTTGGGTCTTCCTTATCATATCGAGAGGGTTTGCTGAATATGCGATGTCATCATCACATAATAGTGACTGCACCTCCCTATGTATGCTCTCCTCTACTGTTGATGCCTTTCTCCGATCAGCCAACTGCAAAAAGAATATTAAAAACATTATCAAAATTAACCCAACAAACTCATGAAAAAAATATAATAATAAAACATTTTCCTCGTATCTAATTTGTACAATTACAATGAGCTAAACCTATTGGGTAGATGCGCCTGAAGATGCATCATGATCTGTGCTTTGGGTTGGAGCCTTCCTCGTATGATCAATGTCCCGCTGTGACAAAAATTAAATATAAAAAAAACATTACCGAAATGAAACCAATAGACTTATGAAAAAAATAATAATAATAAAATGGTATATTGGGGTCATTAATCGAGGTTGGGTAAAATGGTATATAGTACATACTCACCCCCATTGTAACTCATTGTGTTTATATCTACAATTCAAATTATAATCAATCAGCAACTCTTCTCGCAATTACTACCTATCTATTACTACAAATACATGCTTCTGCACCTCATGCAATTGGGTTGCTGACTGTTGACCTAGGTCATGTACTGTTTATAAACCCTGCAATATTCCTTGATGCTTTTGGCCTTCCATCAATGTACATAGCCACTCCTTTATTTTGACCTTATCTTTTAGCTGTATATAATTTGCTGACAGCGCTACCTACGCATACTTTGTGTATATCGAACTAGCTACATCCAATCTTTGTAACTGTAATAGGGTCTGACATACTCCATCAATTCAATAACTTTGTCATAACAAACCTTTATGTCGTCCATGCAAAATAGGCCCAAACCATGTAATGACGATGGTGCTATGCGATATATCCTCTCGTTGACACAAAAATCAATGTTTATTGGAGGAAGCTCCTTGGGTACCCATTATTTATGTAGATGTTTGTACCTCAAGGGAACCTCGATGTCACCTATTCTCTCATCATCAAAAGAACATGACCCCCCTTCAGCAAGAAAAAACTCCATGTGTTTACAAAATTTTCTTCTAATCTTTTGACCTCTAGTTGATCTCCCTCTTTTAGACCTACTACATGTCTTGCCTTCCTCTTCTCTTCCTGAATTTCCCTCGCTCGAGGAAGACAGATCTGAAAAATACCTATTTGGTGGTACCTGCACTCATAAGGATGTTGGATGAAGTTATTTCATGGTGATGTGATCCCAGTGAGATATTACATATGATTACACCTATCATAGGAATATAGACAGCAGACCAAGCCCGCTTGAGACGACACAAAAGTGCTGTATTGTTACTACCATCCAAATGCGTCCATGAAAAAAATAAAATCCACTTTAATGTTTTAACTCTAAAACCTCCTTGAAAATAAAGTGTTAAATGTGACTATGGTCCACCAGTTACACAACCAAGGCCTCAAATGTATTCTCTAATTGTAATCAAAGGACTTTTTCTCCTCATTCAAGTAAATAAACTTGAAGGAAACACCACCAAGTGGTTTATTGGACACCTACATGACTAAAAATAGCAGCAAATTTACATTTAATTTCCATATTTGAAGTGGTTAACGGGGAGGGAGTGTGTACTAGCCCTGGTTAAGTCATCATAGGTTTACGCTTTGGCAATAAAATTGTTTAAGTCATCTTAAATCTCCTGCAGTCTAATTGCTAGAGATTCTTTTGGTATGTTTTAAGGTAGGATGAGTGGTTGCATCAATGTTTTAGTTCTCTATGACAAGGCTTCAACATCTTCAAATAGTGAAAGTTAGTGCTCATAGTCATTTGAAACAACAACATTTTGATTATGCATGATGGTAGGATTTGATAACTTAAAAGAATTGGCTACCCAACAAACTTAAAGTTAAAAGAAACTTTTCCAGTTTAAGGGGTTAGCACTTTCTTTCATCTTTGCATATTGGTTTGATGCTTCAAACGATGCATTTCTTATCCCGCTTATATCATATTGTATTCCCATCCCATTGCAATTGTTACAATTGTTGGAGGAGTTGATACCAAAATTTCATATTAAATACCACGTTATTGAAGCAATTTTCTGTGTTTTTACTATTTTTTTGAAGTTATTTTGTGTTGTATGGATCCATACAAGCTTGAAATTCTCTAAGATCATTGGTGTAGATAAATATATGTGTTCCCTTTCATTTGCATTTGTTTTGACGTGCTAAATCACTGTTTTGTGGGAGAAAACAATCAAATACAGGGACTGCCTTGTTTTGCCTGTGTAAGGGTTTGAGGGCTAAATAGAAATGACATCCACCAATCCACCCACTGTCTTGGAATTGTAACTCAGTGGAATGGTGTGCAACATGGTATGATAGAGGTTCATTGCATTTAGGGGTTTGTTAAAGCAAGAAACTTGGCATTGAATTGATGCCCTAGGGCTGACAGGGGCAATTTTCTTGTGAATTTGTGGTTGTTAAGTCAGGGTTTGTCAATTTGATGGATATCTTGGTAGAGTCATGGTGACACTATTTGATGGTACAATCTCTACTTCAAAACAAAAATATCTCTAACAACTCTAAGAGCTATAATGGGATGGAATTAAAGGAACCTTCATATGAAGGATATTCTAATGAAGGACCTTTGAACATGAAATATTAAGGTCTTCATTTGAAGGTCCTTCATACAAAGGTTCCTTTTATAAAGCATTTTGGACATGAAATATTTAAAATAAAAAATACCTTCATTTGAAAGTCTTGACATGGCATCATTTTTGAATGAAGGTTCTTCATTCAAAGGTCATGACAACATCACCTTCAAATGAAGGTTCTTCATTCAACTGGTATTTTGTAATTTTGAAATTTTGGGATTATTTTTTTGCCTCATCCCACAAGTGGGACACACTATTGTGCAATCACTCATTAACAAAGAGATGAATGTGTGATAATAATTTAGGGTTAAAAATAAATCCATTTGAGCCTTTTATAAATAAAAGGACATTTGATGCAATCATATGCCTTGTCAAAGTTTTAGCTTAATAGTAAGGGCATCATGAGTAGTTTCTTGGGCCCATTCAACAATCTCTTATGCAAGGATTGAATTGTCTAGAACGTATCTACTATCAAGAAAGATAATTTGTTTACTTGTATGACTATATCTCAAGCAATAGGTTTAATTGTGATGGAAATGATATTGACAAATATTTTGTAATGTAGGTGTTGAGAAGCATAATTGGCCACCATCCGAGGAAAGATTCTTCATTCTCACTTTTAGGTGTTAAAATTTAACAATACCTTGATTGATGAAAGATACCAAAGAGCCTTTCTCCATGGTATCCAAGTACACATAGCCACGGTCTTCTCTTATACGGTTGGACATGATTTAAAGAACTTATCTAGGAATTATTCATTTAACCTAAGGTTTTCTCATAATGCCATCATTGGAAAAGTATGATCAAATTCTTCTATTATGAAGAATTGGTCTATGTGCCTCTAGTAATCACTATAAATGTTTGTAAGGATAAAATGACTAATTGCATTGGGTAGGAGAGAATCAAATTTGAGTTCTTCAAATATTATATTCCTCCATTCATAATTTTTAAGGGTTGTGTGTGGAGGAGGTTATCACTACCAAGAAGGGAGGAGACTTTTCCTTGCATATGTTTGTGGTGGAGGTATTAAAGAAGAATTGTATGCCTCTATTTCCACTCATTAGATCTAGCTTAGCCTAGCATATTCTTGGGCTCCTTTTCCCCTATAAACCCCCATTTATTTGAGTTTATGTTATGTAAGCATAATTCCATGCTATGTTGAAATATAAGAGGTGGAGGAGGCCAAAAGGAAATAACCCCTTTTTAGTTGTACCTTCAAATTTTTTCTTATTGTTCTATGTTTTTAGCAACTTTGTGGACATAAGATTTGAGGTAGGCCGTACAAAAAAGAATAACATGTTCCCACCAACAAATTGAACCTCGAAAGTTAGTGAGACTTAATTATGAGTTCTAGATGAGAATGATGACAATGTCAATCTTTTTGGAGGAGGTGGGAGGCATTAAGCTTAACATGGAGGATGTTGGGAATAACTAGGTGGTCAACTAGCTAGATTGACATGAGCACATGAAGGATCAATAAGAAAAGGAAACTATAAGTTCAAGTTGTGCAAGATGATTGAAAGGGGAGGGACAAACATAAATATTGGAGGAAAAATAAAGATAAAGTGGTCAAATTCACTAAGCTTGTAGAGAGGGATAAGTCTACAATTGTTTTAGACTAATGAGATGAAGGCTATGTGTGATGAAATCCTAGATCTCAACCAAGATGATGGTAGATTATGGGAGTTTTGCCAAGACCTGAGGCTGGTCGATAAAAATGTGAAAGACTAAGCTATTTTATTTTTTTGTCTTATCTTATACCATTTTATGAGAATGGGGGTGCCAATGTACGAGAAGATCTTTGGAAACTAGGCATGAAAATTGCAAGTTAAAGAGAATGGGTGTGCCAAACTTACAGTACTCATTGTCCCTTGGTCATTGATTTTCCTTGAGTGCACTCAACCTCGTCCTCAACGCTAGTATTGACCTTGTTTATTGACCTTGTTTTCACTCCTCCAAACTCTTTGTCGGTGCTAGTATTGACCTCGTTTTAACTCCTCCAAACTCTTCCTCAGTGCTAGTATTGACCTTGTTTTAACTCAAACTCTTCCCTCGGTGCTGAAATTACATTGACCTTTGTTTTCCCTCCTCCAAACTCTTCCTCGACCTTTGGTATTGACGCCTTCTCAATTTGAGCTACAGCTTTTGGTTTCATTAGGTTTTGAAGTATGTTAATTAGAATTGAAAATTATGGTGCCGAAATTTAGCTAGGAGTTTTTAATATTCTGCATATGGTTAAGTATATATTAGCTATATTTTACACATAATAAATAATATAATTATTAGGCTTATTATAATTATATATTATATTCTTTAACAGAATTATTAAATACATATAAAATTATTATAATTAATAATTAATAGCGAAAGGTATATTTTTATAATACAAAATATAATTAATATAATATATATTTAATATAATAGTAATATTAAGATTAAATTATATATAATATAATTATATTTATTATTATTAATAGTACATATAGGCTTTACCTGATATTTTAGAGGATTTTACCATTACACTACAGATGGTTTACCATTAAATGGCAGTTGAAACTTGTTTTCCAACGACACAATAGTGGTTTCCAGGCAAGGGATTTTTTTCAATCTCAAATCTCTCAATATATGTAGCTTATTAGCTAATACAAAAAGAGATAGAAACTAAAAAGATAGAAAGAGAGAAGAGATTAACCAGATAGATAGGGAGAGCATGAGAGATAGAAATATAAGAGATCATGAAGGCAAAAGAGATACAAAAAGGCAAAGAGAGAGAGAGGAAAAAAGAGAAACTAAATTTTGATTGGTTGTTTTCATGTAAAACAATCAAGGATGGCATGTGTCCTTGGGGAGTTATACTCAAGGTAGCATGCCATTTGATTAAAGATATGATAATTCTCCTTTAAGACCTCTTCAATGTACCCATTGCACACTTAAGGAGACAAAGATAAATATAGGGAAGAAAATATAGAGAGGGAGGGAGATAATGACAAACATACAAATAGAAAGGGAGACAAAGAGATAGAGAGAGGCAGAGAGATAAAGAGATAAGGATGAATAGATAGAGATATAGGGAGGGTGATTGATATATCTCTTCCTGTCACTCTCTATATATCTATATCTCCCACTATCTATGTCGCTCCCTCTTCCCCTCTATCTATTGAGCTCTCTCTCCCTCTCCTTTCTCTCTCATTCCTCCATCTCTCCTACTCT
Organism: Sequoia sempervirens; assembly: GCA_007258455.2. Taxonomy (NCBI): domain Eukaryota; kingdom Viridiplantae; phylum Streptophyta; class Pinopsida; order Cupressales; family Cupressaceae; genus Sequoia; species Sequoia sempervirens. Next base: position 7,843 of record VDFB02002103.1, on the reverse strand, counting down.
ATATCTCTATCTCTATTTCTCTTTTTTATCTCCTCTCACTCCTCTCTCTACTCTTTCCCCTCCACTCTCCCTCTATATATTTATCTCTCCCTCCCCTATCTTCTTCCTCTCCCTTTCCTTATTTCCTCCCTCTCCCCTCTTCTTTCCTATCTATCTCCTCTCTTCTCTCTCTTCCTCTTCAACCTATCTCTCCTCTCCTCCTCTTCTCTAATCTCCTCCTCCACTAATCTGTAATCCTTTCTCCTCCTCTCTATCTCCCCTCTCTATCTCTCACCATCTCTCCCTCTATCCCTATCCATCTGACTCTCTATCTCCACTTACTCCTGTCACATGCTCTTTACATTTTGTCTCAAATATATAATATAGCTTCCATATGTCTCTATCTATATATAATATATACATCTGTCTCTATCTCCCAATGTATATTAACTAAGAAGCCATGCAAGCATGAAATAGTATATGTTGGTAAAACTATAATAGTGTTTTATTAAACTATAAGTAACACTTATCTTTCTAATGTCAAGCCTTCTTATAAAAATAGTGTTCTATTAAACTATAAGTAGATTATTGTCACCACTCTTCATTCCACATGAAATTCCAAATGTAGTAATTGTTTTGTTGCTTTTGTAAAGTTTCATTAACCAATCTATTTAGTGGGTTGAATAAAGTTGTGTTATGACCCTTGGTCTCTTTAAAATAATTAGAAAATATTAGGGAGATCAGGAAGGGGAGAAAAATAAACTCCTTCAAAATAGGGGTAGTTGTGGGTTTGTTGGTTTTCTTTGTATACTATATACTTAGTTCCTCTAGGATAAATAAGTCATTGTAGAAATGAAAGATGTTTGATTATCTACCTAATATTGTTTTGTGTTTTTGAAATGGAAGAGATCTACAACTCTATAGAAATTGCTATATGCTAATGGTCAAATTATTAGACTATTTAGATCATTTTCTTAGTTGTGTATCCTAACTAATATAGAGTAAGCTTTTTCATTTTAATTGACTACTACGTAATAGTTTATGTGTTGAGAGAATTGTTTCCATTCTTTGTAGTTTTTACATTGGAATACAAATCATATTTAATTTCACACCAATATACTTCTTTCATAAAGATATTTGTTTGATTTTTCCTTGCTATTTTCATCTTAAAATTTGAAAAAATGTATTCTATAATATAGAATTATTTTCAAATTGGGACAAAAAGGATTCTAAGAGATATATTTAATCATAAATTTTACAACCTGCCTTTAAGAGGCTTCCAAAAAGTTTAGAATGACCAATTTAAACAATCCAAACAACTCTCAAAGCCTGACAAACAACAAAAGTCAGATTTCACACTTTGACTCCTTGAATCCTTGTAACAGTGCAAACCTAGTTTTTTCCCAATAACTCAAAACTTTCCCAAAACACTAGAGAAAAACTTGATGGTTTTAGACACCCATTTTGGAGTTATTAAACATACTTCAAGGGAAAGTACAAGTCCTTTGGACCAAATCACCAAAATCACCCTTTCTAGGTTGTGTTGATTAGGCTGATTAGACCTATTTTACAAAGCAACTAGCCTTTAAACTTGTCATATGCCCATGAAACCTTGGGGCAGCAATTTTTATGCCTCTGTTGGAACTGTAAAATTTTGAAAATTTTACAGTGATTTTGCACTCGTTGATTCCCTAAAGAAAACCTTATCTTGAGTATAATCCATCATAGTCACATATGATAACATCATTCTTGACCATTTGATATCATGAAAAACCTCAAAAATCTAGTATTAAAATAACCCATATCGGCAATAATTTGTGCAGGTCTCTTTGATTCATAAATCATTATATTCTCATTTTTAGCATATCGGTGAAAGAACAAAAATGTCACACCGATCGGATTACATAAGAAGATACACATTGGGATGACACGGTCCATGGTCTCATCGATAAAGAGATTCATCGGCAAGACAAGTTCCATCGGGGTGAAATGAAAAGGTCATACTGAGCATATAGGTCTCACTGATGAAGTTCCATCGACAAGAAATCTATCTTGTCTCACTGATCAAAGCACAAGGAGTTGTATTGGCCAGACTAACGCCATTGGAGTAAGATCCTTGAGTCATCTCAAGTGCATTTGTCTCACCGATGAAATATCATCGGCAAAACACTCACCTTGTCTTGCCGACAAAACAAAGAAACATACTATCGCCAAGACAAACGCTATCAAAATGAGTTCAGAATTTCCTCCTAACCCACTATGTCACGTTGATAAGATTACATCGGCAGGAGTCTTGGTGACATACTTGAGATCGAAGGAATAATCATTGGGGAGACTTATAACATTGGGAAAATTACTTAATGTCTTAGCGATACACCATGTCTTGCCGATGAAGACACAAACAGATCAAGATAGTCGTCGGGGTGACTCTTGGCAACATTTATATGAATCAGATGGATAGATTATGTGATATCGATGTAATGTCTCCCCAACCAAAAGAATGTTTAATGAACGTTAGTCAAGCTTGAATAAAAGGATTGCCCAAAGTTTGAATTGTCTTGCCGATAGAACATTTGATGTGACAACGGGTAAATTTGAAGATCAACTACGCTCGTGTTCAAAGCCATATCAACAAGAGATGGTGCAGGTCTCTCTGATTCATAAATCATTATATTTTCCATCATATTGGAAAGAGGTCGAGAATGTCATACCAATCAAATTTCATAAAAGGATGCACATTGGAAAGATATAGTTCACAGTCTCACCAATGAATAAGTTACATCGACAGGAGTTTTTGGCGACATACTTGAGATCAAAGTAAAAATCATTGGGGAGACTCACAACATCGAGGAAACTGTAGAATATCTTAGCGATACATGATCTCTTGTCGATAAAGATACAAATGAATCAAAATAATTATCGGGGTGACTCTGGGCGATATCTATATAAACTAAATGGATAAATTATGTATTGGTGAAAAGGATGTGATGTCTTTTCAATCAATAAGAGGATCAATGAACGTTGGTTAATCCTGAAATAAAAGGATTGCCCAAGGTTTGAAATGTCTTGACGATATAATCACATGATGTGACAGTGAGAAATTCAAAAATCTACTACACTTTTGCTTAAGCTAAGACATTAATGGTGCCACGAAGCATAAGTAATTTCATGAATTGAAGGGAATTGATCGAAGACGTTGTTGCGGAATTGGTAGCGGAGGAAGAAAAGGGGAAAAACGGAGGGCCAAGATATTTCTTTAGTTCAAATATTTTAAGCAAAGTATAGTAAGTTCTTTGTACTCTAAATTTTGTAATTTTGAAAAGATAAAATGGAAGCTACCAGCTTAGGAAATTAAAGGGTAGGAAACATGGGGAAAGTAGTCACCCTAAAGGAAAAAAACAAAAAATTGAGTCTGAAGTTGAGCCAGAGGGCACTAAGAGAAAATTAAATCAAGATCTTATTGATCAATTACCTGGCTCTGGTCCCAAATCTACACGTTGTACACAACTTATGGCAAAAGTAGATAAATTGGATGATAAATGTAAGCACATAGGTGATATTTGGACCCCAACAAGAGGTTATGAGCTGTTCATTTTTCATTATCATCGAAGGAATTGTTTCGAAACAGTATGTAATCCATGTAATCTTAACTTGGGGAAGCTTGTTTTCCCTAATGTGTTCATTAATGTAGAATTGGTGAAGTTGTTAGCTACCCATTGTAATTCAAAGCTTAAAGCCATCCGCGACCCATCCGGGAAACCATTTGTGCATGTATTAGAAGATGCAATAGGTGAGGTTTTCAAATTGGAAGGGGTATGTAATGAAAAAATTGTATGTGAAGAATTAGAGAAGGAATTCTGTAGGATGGACACAATTTATAAGGGTAGGAGGCTACCATTACACATAACTAAATAGGGTGGCAAACCAGTTCCGCTAGAAGATAGTGATGGACCCCCATTCCATGTTGACTTATTTGTGCCCTATATGAGATACACCTATTTTTTGGTAGGTCAGGGGTTGGGAATGGAAATCCCCGAATACATGTCAATTGTTCCCATGGTGATTTCAGCAAATATTCAATGTCACAACTCCAGGCCTTTTGACTATGCCTCATATATTTTCAAAGGTCTTGATTCAAGATTGATGGCAATAAAGAATGGAGCCCCTATTTTACATCTTAAGTTTTATTCACTATTAATGCACATAGTGTTATATTTTGGACAAGAGTTAGGGATGTGGCCTAAGGAACTGAGGGTTTCATAGTTCGACAAGGAAGGAAAGTTATTTCCCATTCAGTTATGGACTGCTATCTAGGATAACAGGTTTGCTAATTCCTGTTTTGTGCATTTTGAGGAATATTTTGTAAAACCATTGTATAAATTCTACAATCATCCATGTGCCTATTCTTTGTCTGAAGAAATAAAGAGGTTTCTTAGACCTAAGGATTTTAATGGGCCAATTAATCACAACTGGGGGGATTGGTATTGTTTGGAGAATGCTACTATGATTAGAGTGTATGGATTTGAGGATACCCCATTTATTCTGCCCAAAACAATTCCAGATAGGATTGCCTATTTAGAAATTGTCAGGCAAATGGACTTTTCTAGTGTTATGAACTTGAGATCTTTTGGAAAGCAAGCTTTTATGCCTAGTACACTATGCTTTGGTGATTTTATTATGTTGGAAAAGGAAGGATATGATCTGATTCTTGACAAGTTATTGCAATACAACATGAAAAAAGGACCACCAAGAAAGAACTTTGACCCGAAAGGATACATTAATTCTGCTAAACAAAAGATAAACTTTGGAGGGTATAATCATGTACCCTATCAATTTGATGATATGATCAGGAACTTAGAAGCAAAAGAAGTACAAAGAGTGGTTGAAGAATATAACCAAGGATTGCAGGATACATAATTGTTATCTTCTAGAGAGGAGGCATCTGGAGATGATATGCCACAAAGCCCACCCAAGAAGATTTCTAGATTGAGGACCCAGGACTACAAATGCCTTGCCAGAGAATTGGGTACTGAAGAAAGCCTAGACACAGACACAAGACAAATAGAATAAAAATCATTTGTGACAGATAGTGAATTTGTAAATTCTCCAGAGTTTAGGGCTTTCTTGTATAAACAGAAAGGAAAAGCAATAAGAGAAACAATTGACAATATCACACCAAGTAATGAGGAGAAGTTATTAAATGATTTGAAATTGAGTGTGGAAAGAGAGATGGCGGGTATGACCCCTGAGAAAGGAAGGAAAATGTTAGAAGATATTGGTGTTATGATCTTTCTAGGGTTGGATCTCACTTCTGTGTTGGTTTTTGACAGTTTTCTGAAGAATAATAATGCCACACATAAGCTCAGCTCTGAGGGGGTGACAAAAGTATATGGAGGGTCTAAATATAATCCATATGAAGGGTTATTAATGATTTGGGCCTTGTATCCACCTCACAAAAAATTAGTTGTTATTGATACTGAGAAAGCATTTGGGCATGTTATGACTCTAAAGATTGGGGAGGTTGATCCTATGGCAACAACAAAAATTAGGATAAATATAACAAAACTAAACAAGGCCCAGATACAAATGCTGATCAAAGAAAAAGAAATGTACAAGATGAACAATGAGAGAATGTTGAGAGAAAATGACCGCCTGAAAGATATGGTAGGAGTCACAATGGGATCAACTAAGCTATTAACTCATGGTGAAAGTTCACAAACAAAGGATTAGTGGGAAGGATCAAGTGCTTATTCTCAAGGGAAATATGATGCACTTGTAGCAGTAATTAAAAAGAGGAAAGCTAGCCTAATGACTTGGTTGAGTAAGCTCAGGGGAACACATTCACACAATTTTACTACAGTACAGGAACCTAAGAGGATAGATGGCAGGATCCAAGAGAAGCTCCAGGAAATAAACCAAAGGGATGCTCCTGATAGTGTGGCAATCGACAATGCAAATCATCTTATAAGAAAACACATAGATTTTCTTGAAGAATTACAGGGGGATGCATAGGGACTAATCGATGTTGGTAAACAAGGATTCACTGCATTCTTTGATGATGGAGGAAGATTGAAGGAAGCAACCAAGTGGAATGGTGAATGTGAATCAATATTGCAGGAGATACTGAAGAAGGCTACTGAGAAAGATACAACATTGGATGAAGCATGCGAACAGAATGAGAAGATGGTGAAAATGGATATCAAAATTTAGAATGCATTAGGAGATGCAGATACGCATGAGCGTCAAGACTACTTGGATCACTTATCAAAGATTCACTTGTGGCTAAAGAAAGCTTAATCACTTGTTTTAATTTATTGTTGTTAAACAAAAGACATTTCTGAAAGGACATGTCCTTTCAAGCATTTGATGTATAAGTATCCATTTTTTGATATCAAAAGGACATAGGATGAATAGGATAAATATATGATGGATAGTTTTCAATGATGTTCACATTGCAAGAGACTTGGATGCATGTTTGAAACTCTGAAGAAATCAATGGAAGTTATTTTATTTTGTGGTGTATTTCTGGTATCAGTTGTTTGGTGGATTAATTGAAAACATTATTAAGTTGTCTCCAAGGTTGATAATTTTATGCTATTTAAATTGATATATCAAGTATATGTTCAGTTTATCTATGCACATTTGTTGCATCTGTGTGGTGTTATTTGCTGGTTCTTTCAAGTAAAGATTAAATCCTTCAAGTCAGTCATAGTAGTTTAGAAATATCATCTGGATTATTAAGAACTTAGTAATTACATTTTTCCATTTATGGCTTAATAGAGCATAATTTCTAGTTTGTTATTGTTGTTAAGAAAAAGACATTTCTGAAAGGACGTGTCCTTTCACAATTTTGATATATTTATATCTGTTTCATAATGTAAAACAGATATAGGTGAATAGGAGAAAGATATAGTAGATAGTTTTCAATGAAAATTTCCTTTAAAAGACTCAAATGCATGCATGAATTTTGATGAAGTTAATGAAGATGTCTGAACTTGTGGCTTAATCTTGGGCATCAGTTGTTTGTGGAATTATACAGTTATCTGGTTGTCCCCATTTTGATGCTTTTCTATTGTTTAAATTGATATATCAAGCATATATTTAGTTTATCGATACACATTTGTTGTATTTGTGTGATGCGATTATTTGGTTCTTTCAAGTAAAGATTAAACCCTTCTAGTCAATCACAGTAACTGAAGAGTATTAATTGGATCAATAAGAAGAATCACATAACTAGGATTGTTATTCTATCTCAAGTAGAGTTTGTCAGTCATTTACTTGCACGTTTATACAAGTTATAAACTACATCTGTGTTCCAAACAGTTTGAATTATTGCCATCATAGATTATACTTTTCTAGATCTTCATTAGACTCCATACACCCAACAAGGCACTAGTCTCACACATTTCATCTTTAGTTTATCCATTTTATTTTTTACATCTGTTAACTAAACATATTCTAATATTACACATACACTTTATTAGGATTATATCTATTCACTGTAAGATTTCCATTGTGAATGGATTGTTGTAAACAAAATCACATTGCTTAAGTTTGCTTAGTTCACAAAGGTAGACCCACCTAGGTTTGGCAGCACCTGAAGAGAAGAAGGTTCAAATCATTTGGCCTTGTTTGTTACCTTAAAATAATATTCAAATCAAATCTAACACATATCTTCATGACATGGAATTGATTTCACATCAAAATATGGTTGTATGTGACTGTACAGTACTGCAAAACAAGAAAAATATAGAAATTTTGAAGAAAAACACAAATTTTTGAATCTCAAGAGCTTGTATTTTAAATCCTCAACCATCAACAACCTTTACAATGATCACTTTATGCCTTTTAAAGGCCTTTACAC
>VDFB02002101.1:0-42882 GCA_007258455.2 Sequoia sempervirens | reverse complement strand
GACAAACTTAGATGGCCCAACATGGTTGTTCTGCACTATATGCACAGTAAATAGAGAGATCAAATGATAGGCAAACAACAGACATTTTGCTTCATTGAGCATATGTGCTCAACAAAGTGAAGGGTGGATCATTTCATTAACCAACAGGTAGCGATGCTAGCTACCCTGACAAAGTTCTATCCAGTTATTGCTGTCAGCACTCAGCAGTGATAACCTAATTTATTTGTTTACAATGGCTTAGAGAAGGGATATACGGAATTCCTTGACTGTGTGGTTTTGAATTAACTTCAGAAAAAGTGGATTGACCGCTTTCAACAACTTGCTATATGATATGTATATTCCATGAGATGACTTCTGGATTTGTAGAACTTGCCATGCTAAGGAGGTTTTAAAAGACCTGCCAGATGGCTCAATTGGAGTAGTCTTAATGATCTTTATGTGAGAAAACTATCAGTAGATCAGACCACCAAATGCCTCATAGGTTAGAACAGCTTTTTATAATATCAAACCAAAATTTAGCAAAGCTTCGTATTGTAATGTTAGAATCATCCTTATATGTAGCCCATTCTAATGAAATGAGATAAAAATCTTCTCCAAAAAGCTCTTGAATTTCTATGTTATGTGAAAATAAATTTCATCTACTGTTCTCCATGGAGTGATTTGTAGTTTCCACTGTAGTGCAATGACTTCCATAGTGCCTAATGTTCAACTAAATTTCAATGTTGAACACCTGTTTCCTATCCAGAAAACATATATAATGTTTCCAGCAACACTGCTGCATATGATGATCATGCTTTTCTAAAATAGAAAAGAAGCTTTGGGATAAATAGTGACTCGATGATTCACTAGTTTAGATATCAAATGAATGTTCATGAATTAGTACATAATGACTTATGCTTGAAATGATTCTCTTGTTATTTTGCAGATAAACAGTTCCTCTAATATCAATTTTTAAAAAAAATTCATTATGTTTTAGCATTGCATAGATTTCCATGCATGTTTGTCTATGTAAAAGTTGGCAACTTGTGTTCAATTAGTCATTGTTGAAGTGAATATTTTGCAATTTTGCAGACAGATCTATTCTGCCAAAGTGTAATAAGCAGTGGTATTTTTTTAGTCCTTGCGATACGAAGTATCCCGGTGGTTCACTTGCTAATAGGGCTACTGGAGCTGGGTATTGGAGAGCCACACAGAGGAACCACACAGTTCACTCTCGGTCAACTTCAACAGGAGTAAGGAAGACTCTAATTTTCTATAAGGGCAGACATCCATATGAAGAAAAAACTGAATGGTTATTGCATGAATACCATCTTGATGAAAATCAATTCAAGACAGGAGCTGGTTTACAGGTATTATTTTGATTAATTTATTGGATAATCAAGGTTTCCAGAGTTCACAATAATTTACATAAGAGTTATCTATAAAAACCATGACAAAACATAAATTTTCACTGACCTTTAAGATTAATTATTTTTTCCAACATTTTTTCTATACCTGCATATGTAAACATTGGCTTAATAAATACATACATGGAAGTGCATGCTCACATACCTCTCTTATGCTTTGTAAAGCATTGACTTAATTACATGGAAATGCATGACTTTAAAAAGAAATGAATTGTTAATGCATAAATGCCGTGTTGGTGAAAATGAGTGCAAGGCAGGACCTCGTGTTCAGGCATCCTTTTTTGATTAATTGGGTTCAATTTAATGTTGTTATTGTAATGAATTTTCTCATTATAGAAAAAGGGTTTACAAAGATAAGGTCTAAATAGTTCTTTTGTTATTCTTAAGGGATTTGTCAGTCATTGGCAAGTGTATTCATAATGTACTTTGTTCATGATTGGTAGCAAAGTGATTTGTGAACATCTTGCTTTTTAATTCTGATTTGTTTGTATCCATTCTCGAGTCCATTTTTAAAAATCTTGATAGGAATGCATGTTGATTTGATGATGTTGGAGATATAAGTAGGTGAATGTAAGTGTTTTGCTATAGCTTATAGTTAAACTGTATGCTTTATGAGGATGATAATATTAATCATGTATGTGTGTTTAAACATGAAAAATATACATATAGAAGTTTCATATACCTTTTGCAGTAATAAAAGTGCTTTTTGTGACGTTAAATGGATTTTAGATTTCAAAAAATGCATACACAAGGATATGGCATGAATGCATTTTGCACCTAAAAATGTAGGTAAACTTACATATGATTTAAAATTGCATTGACTGTTCCTTAATAGAAACTTGGCCACTCTTGTGCACTTGTAATTAGCTGCTTTCTAAATTTATTTTCATGGTGCAGGTCACAGCCCGAGTATTTTGCTTGTACAATCTTATATGTGGCGGGGTTGTTTAGTTCTTTTTACGAGGAGAAAATAAATAAGTGCCATTATGACCCATTTCTAGTAAATCTCATTATGTTCAATGTTTCTCGTGCCAAAGCAACATGAATTTTTGAGATTATTGGTGACCATGCTTGAATTCTAAGATTCACTTCTCCTCTGGCAAAAAAGGAAACAAGGAAGCGGGATGGCATTTTAAAATTCTCTTTAAACAGGATATGAATCACCAGCCTTAATAACATATTTCCACGAAGGCCTCTTTTATTCATATTTTTCAACAAGCTTAAGTTGCCTTGAATTTCTGAATTTCTCTGTTGTGTACTTTAAATGCTGCAATCCTACTTTTCTCTTTCAGATGGTAAAGGGATAGGGAGAAAATAACGATGGTTTGCTTAGTCCTCTAATAAAGGTTCTATAGTCAAATGAATCACTTACAATAAAAGGTTGTTTTGTCAATCTCTCACATTAGTGAAAGTAACATAAGTTTCTGAGATAACTAATGACATAGTTTGACTGTACCAATTGGTGGTACAATGCCATTTCTCTTGCTTGAATAATTAAGAGTGGAACTTTGGTTTCTAATAGGGTGTCAACGAATAAGCAGCCTTTATAAACCACTTCTAAGAAAAGGCTATATTGTTTATTTTCACACAAGCCAAAGTAACCGTGGATTTCTGAGATGGTTTCAGTGCTTGATCCCATTTCCATCCAGTAAATGGCAACAGGAATAAGACATAAATTATTTAATTAATTTCTAGCCTAGTCTTATAATGAGATCAAATAATTGAGTCAACATCTCTATAATCTCTTTTTTGATTGAGAATCTGAATATTTTTTAATTACTTTGACATGTTAATATTCTTGATATTTATTATCGTCATTATTAGCAACTTGTAAAGCAACTGTTGTTCCTGATTTGCTTCTGTTCTGCAGAATGCTTTTGTATTATGCCATGTTCTCAAAAAGAATGAGCTTCCAGCAAAAAGTGGAGGATTGCAAAATGCAGAAATTGAGAAGTGCGATTCATCTCCTAAAAATAGAAATCCCTCCTGCGACGAAGACAAGTCTGGAGACGGGTCAAAACAACTAGAAGAGGTTCAAGCATATTCAAGTTTACTACAGACGACAGAAGATACTGCTGAACATAATATGTGGCTGGATGATACTAGTTCAGGCTCTCTGTCTGTAGGACCTGGCGAGGACACAGTTAGTCAACAGGTTTGTTGTGGGTTCAAAGCTTCTACATTACCTGTTCGAAATTTGATTCTTCAGTTTGCTTTTCAGTAACTTCTAGTAACTTACCAACTCCATTCAACGTGTTGATAAATCTATCTTTGTCTTCTTTGGACATTAACATTTTGCAATACTTATATTGTTGAGCTCAAATGGCCTGATAATCTTATACTTCACATATGTATCAGACTTATTCTTCATACGAGTAGGGTTTTGAGGAGCTTCATCAAACTTGCAGCATCAAATTTCTGTTTTTTATATAATACTCTTTTCGTGTTTGGTCGTGCCTATTTTCTTATGATGTCATGAATAACTTGTGTTGCATAGTCATAACTTGTGGGGATGTAATGACTTCTCTGAAGTTGTAAGTGTTATTACTATTTGTATTTAGTGTCGTAAGCCAAAATGGGTTATTTATAATTTTATATAAATGGCACGGTAGAGTCCTTTGAAGTGAAGGGGCCACAAAGTTTTATGTAAAAGGTACAGTCTATACATTAGAGTTTGAGGAGCAGCAGCTATGGTTTTGTTGCCACCATCCTTCAAGAGTAGTAATACAAGATTTCTCCCTTTCAAATAATGATGTCCATGTTATATCAATACGTTGTTTCATTTGACGTATTACTGATTTGCTGATTTTATCAATTCTGATTTGTCAATGGTTTGCCATAAAGTAATGTGTCTTCCAGGTTTTAACACTCTCTTCATCCTTCATTTGTTTTACCTTTGAAACAACATTCAACTAACAACTAATATAAGTTCCAATTTGTTTTCTTTTCAAGCAAGTATTGAACATGCACATTTCTTACCTCTTACTTTCCTGTTTCTGGTATATCAGTTTGTCTATAAATTCTTACATGTTAGAACTTGAAATATTATCTTTCATGATTTTCAGGTTGATTCGATGCCAAATGGTTCAGGATCAGATTGTGAGTTTGCATGGCTTCCATCAAACAACAATGATTTTCCTCAAGTTCCAGCTGATATAAGCTTTACTAGGCCTGAAGCTACAAATGGATATTTGAGTGGTGAAGAAATGGGTGACTATTTTGATGAAGGAGATCTCTTAGGGGATATTATGCATGCATGCGAGGGTTCCCAGAGTTCTAAAGTGGGTCTTTCTTTCCCCCAGGATAGCTATGCTCACATCTTGACTGGTGATTTTATAGAGCTTAATGATATTCAGAATGGCGATTCTTCTCTTTCCTTTGAGAGTGCATTCAATAATGAAGGTGCTGGAATCCAATTACGACCTCGCAGTTCAGCATTGCATAGTAATCAGCAAGACATGTCATCTGAAGGTCCATCCAAAAGAAGAATTCGTATGCAGCTGCATAAGATGGAAGCTTCAGCAGGACCAACTGAAAAATATGTAACAACCACAGACATCCAGTATGCATCAAGTTGTTCGGGTGAGAATCAGATTGGTTCCATGTATGATCCACAAATTCAACAAGTGTTGCTAGATAGTTGTGGTGAGCATAGACGCAATTTAGAGGTGAGAACAAACTTCAAAGCTGTGATGATGATGTTCATGTCTTTTGTATTGACGTTTAAATAATATTAGACCAATGCCTCTGAATCCTCATTATAGAAGAGTTCAATAATCTTCTAGCTAATAGATGATTATGTGCTATGCATATGAGGGCCATGTTATTGTTCTTGGGAAGCTCCTGCTCTAAAGTTTATGGCAATAGTAATTGATGCACATTGTGTTTCCCCTTGTTCTGGTGGTTTATCAATATGTCTTATTGTGTGCTTGGACTTTTCTTAGATTTTGGTGTGCATTTTATGAACAAGAAAGAGAAAATGTCTTCCACCACTTGCTGATTAATTTTCTTTGCAGAGTATAACACACATTGAAAATTCTGCAATTGGAAGGGAAGTGATCAATCGGAAGGATGGTATGTAATTGATAGAACTTTCTTTGACACTGTTGGAAGCCTAGTTCTCTTGTTATGAGTCATCATATTGTGGCCTCTGAAATTTCTGCTATGTTTTTCTGTCACTACTGCTTGGAGGGGGAATATGGTTGCTTCTTGAGCTTTGGAATATCTGGAGTACATGGATTTGATTATTCAATTCAAGAAACAGCAGGATTCTCCTTCCTAGCAGTATTTTTAACTGTGTTTATATGCATTGAGGAATTAGATATATGACAGAAAATATGTTAAATTTACCCGTCGTTATGCAAGTTAACTGTGGTAAAATTATCTCTCTTTATGCTACAGAATTATCTTATCACCTCATTAGACATTTTTGCATATCTTGTCATATGTGCAATTGTGTCGGCTTTTAGAAATTAATTATTTTAATAAATTTGTTCTTTCAGGGCATTGGCTTCATAAGTGAATACTGAACCAAAAAAAAGATCTACAAAAAGAATAAATGCAATTTTTGTTGGTTGCAGAGTCGACTTGGTGTCAAAAACATGAGGTTATAGATCCTGCAAACGTCAGTTCAGTTTCTAATTCTGCTCACATTCCTGTCAGTCACAGCTTAACATCAACCTTTCTACAACAGTCTGCAGTTTTGATCGTGGAACCTTCAGAAACTATTGAGATGCCACCTAATACACTTGAGAAAGAAGACAAATCTAATATGAGTGAACATGCTTGCTTTGAAGGATGTGTTGCGGAGTCAGATAAGTTATCAGTTGTAGAGCTTCTCCACAACAGTGTAAATTCAGTATCTGAAAATCCTAAAGCACTACTGTCTCAAGCAGCATGCTTGGGTGAGAACTCAACATTTGGAGGATCCCCAGCTAATTCGGGAACTTTTTCCTTGGTTCAGTCAGGGAAGAAGTCATCAGCAATAAACTCATCAGAGGGAAAATTACCTACATTACCTAATGAAGGTTCAAAACCTTCTAATATACTCTTAAAGTTTTTGAGCTCTATTCCTGGAAGACCAGCTTCTGCAATGGAGCTTCCTGCTAATTTTAAATCTGACAAGCACATTTTTGCCCTGGAGGATCCAAGTAATTCTGGGTCATTAAGTTACCCAGCCATTAGTGATTATGGTACTGCCCCGATGCTGAAAAAAGTGTCCTCCAAAGGAATTGTTGAATGTCCTAGATTGGATTCAGCCTCATCTGGATTGAGAGCCAGATCGGTTCAAGAATCAAAGAACTTTGTGGCTGGTGAACATTCTGCTGGTACAAGTGCTGGTTTAGTGCAGCCACGATGTCTCTCGGGTTTATTCTCTCGACTTAGTAAGAGGGTTTCACTGACAGGTTCCCATGGCGCTGTTGTACTGACTTGCCTTTTTGGTACAGCATTTTTGTTTTTATTTTTCTTGCTGTCAAGCATCTTGTGCATCTTTGACAGCACTTTTTCTGCTGTGGCATTTTAGGAAATTTTCCTTTTAATTGTAGGACATGCAGGAATCTATTATCAGCTGGGAATTTTCCTAGCGGCGGTTGAACTCTCATTTTGTCTCCTTATGATGAAATATGTTAATTATATAAGCTTATCAATGGTATTCTAGTATTTCTATAAAACTTGAAATACTGAAGTAGCTATGTGTGCTCTTCTTGTTACTCTAATTCATTCCTTAATGGTAAAATGCTCTAGTGCAAGGTGTTACAGCATTGCGTTATGGTATTTTTTTTCTCTATGGTCCTAAATAAACATTGATACTAAGTAGTAAAATCACACGGCCTTGAAGATACATTGTTACTTTTCAGTCTCTCATTAGTGCTTTGTTGTGCTAAAGTTAAAACTTAGAAATCTCGAATGGAGCCTCAAAAGCTGTCTGATTTTTTTTTTCATGAATAATTTTATTGGGAAATTCGATAGGTAGAGAACTAATAAGCACAATTTCTTGGATTTTGTATATCTCTAGGCTTTTATATGAATTGAACAATGTTACTTGCAAGATAATTGGGATTTTGGAGTGGCATGGTGAAATTCTCATACTGTCTGGTAATTATTTGGGGGGTTTGATGGGGACCTTTACTGCAGTTAATTGTGCATATTTAACCTAGTGGAATTCTGGCTACCAACACTGTGCAACTTATCCAGTAATCAAAATGGTCCTTGTAGATTTGTTCATTCCAAGTGGAGAAATCTGCATTGTTAATGTGGAACACCATTTCATGCAAACGCATTTGGAATGACACATGGAGATGGAAAATATTAATAAATAGCAAGATAGATTGGTAGAATAGCAAGATAAATGAATCAAATAGGAGACTGTAGAAGTCGGTTTTACTATTATGAGTTTTAAAAAGAAGAGCAATACTATAAGATTTTTGAAAATAATTAAGGAAATATGGTTGTTGTATTACGAGGATAAGACGTGCATGTCATTGTAGATAAGTGGTCCTTGTATAAATTTTTTTATTAGTACTGTAAGGAAAATGATCTTTCCTTAAAAGATGGTCTAGACTAATCCAATTGAATGTATAGCTATGAGTAAATTAACTCAGATTAATTAACAATGCTAGTTGGGATAGATAATCTACAACAATTATTTTAGGAAATGAAAATTGGAATGAACGATGGTATTTAATTTTAGAACTAGAGAAGTGATCCAAGCAAATGTTTCAAGATTTGTGATGCTTTGTGAGCTGGAATAGGGAACTTTAGACTGATATTCACATGTGGATCAGAATAGTCTTTTTCTTTTGTGGGGGGATGAGTCCAAGGATCAGGTTCAAGTTTGCAATTGTGGATCTATTTTTAACTTGTAGACTTTTTTTTGATAATTAGTATAACTCTTTTCTTAATTATGTCTAATTTATCTTAGTTGATTTTGCTTAGTTTCATATTTGAAGATTGGTGGTATTTATAAATATTTTGGTAGGTTTATTGTTATATCATAAGGGTATATGTTATCCTAGATCAACCAATGAAAATAGTGTCCAAAATTGAAAAAAATACTCTCCAATCATTCATATGCTCTTAGGAATACTTTCTATTATGTTCCAATTGAATGTATTATGTGGATATTTGTAATGTAGCTCTCAAATCAAAGATGTATAAGATGAATGCATTGAATGCCTTTAAATACAAGGACAAGCCAATACATCATCCAAACTAGTGTTTAGTCAACCCTTGGATGAAGAAGTTTTGGGAATAGTTGATTAAATTTGAATTTTAAAATTTAAAATTTGAAGGGGTAAAGTCTATGACCATATGTTTAATCTCATGATCATAGAAATGACCTTCAACATAAAAAGGGGTCAACATAGGTAATGAGTACATCAAATTATGTACATATGATGAGCATAATAAAAAAATGAATAGAGAAAATGTATAGGATTGTAAAAATGTGAATGGGATAAGGAGCATGTATATGGGAATGTGTGTAATGGGTAAGTAGATGACACAAGACAAATACATTGATATTGCACAAAATTATGCTATATGTCAATATGTCTATCTATCAAGGTACTCCCAAAATGGGCCTAAAACTAATTGGAAAAATATCATTTGTATGCAAATTACACCATTACATTTTGCCTCTACTTTGAGGTGTATGCGAATCTTAGTCAAAGTATGTTAATCTTAGAATGAGCATACATCTCAAAGTATGTAACTCTCATAGACATGCATGTAAAGTAAATAGTGAAACATTAAAGGATACAAAATGCTTTCATGTAAAGTAATAGAACTTGCAAGGTGATATCTTGTAGGTTTTCCTTTCACCATGTATTCTCCATAAGTTCTAAAGATGAGACTCCATAAGCACTTGCAATTGTCTACAAAGTTAAGCATGATGGTGTTATCAACATGATATGTACTTACAATTGGTTGTATTTTGTAGGATTGAAGGAATTGTATGAGAGGACAAAAATAATACAAGAAAAGTAAATGTAAGCTAAGAATGTGAACATGTAATCATGCAAAGTGATAATTGTGAAGGAATGCATTGTGTGATAGGATTGTGCATATCTTGAAAAATAAGTATGGCAAGTTCATGGGTTGGAGATGGTGTTAAGGAATAGTAATGTTGCCACCCACATGGAAAAATAATGGTGATGGAGGTCTCAATGCCCAATAATACTTGTGTAAGGACGTAAGGCACTAGAGAAACATATGCCCCCAATATGTCATCCAATAGGATGATCATACATTTGTTTAGGTAAGGGGACACATACCTAGTAGTGGTGAAGATATAAATGTATAACATGCAACTTGAACTATGGGGAAGGACCCTAGTGCAACCATTAGAACATGGTCAAGTCATGTGAGTATATAATGTGATGGGGAAGGCATAACTTGATGCCCCCTAATGTGGTAAGTAACTACTTAGGATGTGACTTAGTCACATTTGTGCAATAATGTAAGTTGTAAGCATGAAATTTCATATTAAGTTAATGACACATTCACCAATAAGATAATGTAATAGAGCATAAAAAATATATAATGGGGGAAAGTATGATGCCCCCAAAACAAGATATAGTAATAGTAAGCACAATGTGTAAGGGGGAAGCATGATGCTCCTAAATGTAGAGATGTGTTAGTGAAAGCATAGTATGTAAGGGGAACACATGATGCCCTCCCACATGTAAATATGTGGCAATGACACTCAAATGTAATGAGGAGATGCATGGTGTCCCCAAGTAAGGGTAACTCAATTATGATATACCAATGGGATCAAAATGTAAGCTCATAATCGATGTTTAGTCATTCATATGATAGAGTAGGATAGACTTGAATGGTCTAATAAGCATCATGTGATAATTGATAATATACATTTTATAAAAATATAAGCATGAACAAATGCGAAATAAGATGTAATTGTTGAAGCGCGTGTAAAGTCATATCTTGTTTTGTCAAACTCTGATTTAGAGTCCAAGACTGATAATGCAATAAGTGTGCATGGGTAAAGGCATCAATGATAACATTAATGAGAATCAACACATGTGGTCTTGAGATGTGTTAATATGAATAGATAGATGTCATAAATTAATGTATTCTTCCATGTGCCATAGGTCAAAACTATCAACAATATAAGAATAAGGATGTAAGAAATACACATGTGAAAACAAGACCAAGTATCATTGGTCATGTGTCACTATGAACAATGTATATCATTGTCAACAGGGTTTTGTTTTTCTCTATGTTTAAGGTTCATACGTTTGTATAGGTGTACAATGTATAATGAATAAAACATGTAGTCTATGGTAATAAATGATCTTTAATAATGCAATAGAACCTTAAAAGATAATTAACAATTCAAAAGGAATTCCACAAGAAACACCTCATGTAATAAATGAGCAAGAAGCCTCATTAGGATTAAGACCAATTTCAACTTGAGGTTCTTTTTTCTTTCATTTTCATTCTTGGTCTTAAGTTGAAGTATTTCATTCCTATTCCATGATGTTTTCTAGTCTCTCTTGGTTCAACAAGTCATTTGTAGTCTTGTTCATTCTTTCCAAGTCCAAAACCTTTGTATTCAAGCTTTTTCATAAAATTATACCCAAGAGCATAAATTTATTTTAAGGATGAGCTAGACAAAAGTGATGGTGATTCAGAAGATGTATCACTTTCAAGATTGCTTTCACATGTACTTAACTCCTTTGTGTCCTTATATGCCTTACCATAGGTAGAAGGATCCATGTATAAAGATGAAATACCATAAGCTTTAGGATTCACATGATACTTTCCAACCTTGTAGACATAAAATCTAATCAACCTCAATCATCATTGGATAAATCACTACAATCATGTGCCAAAGGATCATTTATGTGATGCAATTGTTAGATGTATCCACTATTGTGCACTTATTGTATGGTTGAGGATCTAGAGGCATGCAACATAGATTCCTTTTATGCCAACATTTAATAAATTGATATACCTTGGAGGGAATCGCTTTACAACATGCAACCATGGGAACCCAAGTAGGATATTATAATTTATTTTTTTGGGAATCACTTGGATTAATGCTTTTAGTTTTCTTGCACAAGTTTTTATCGGAAGAGTGAAATGTAGCCAAACAAGCTCTAGCTATTGCAATGTTGAAAACTGTACCCTATACAATTTCGCATTACATAAACCTCTCTCTTAGCTTAATTAAATTCAATAATGCAATGCACCTTTCACTTAACCTTAATCTTGTCATTAACCCCTTCATTTTTGATCATTTAAGGAAACTTTTTTCTCAGATGCTAACATGATGCATAGACGTCTATGTGTCACGTGAATGTTCTAAAAAGATTCCTACCTGTATAGCAATTGAGGTGTTACATTTCTTGCCTATCCATGAATTGTAACGTCCCTGTACCTTGCAAACACACCAAAAATTCCCATTTACATGTCTATATCCCATTCAAACTTCCATTTTTTCCATTCTATTCACTCTATTCGATCTCATTCATTCTAGCTCATTCTTCTTCATATTTTCTCACTCTCTCAACCTATCAAGTTCTCTTGCTCGTTTTCTCTCTACACCAACATTTTGGTTCTCTTGGAACATCTTGGAGGTTGCATGCTCTTCCTTTCAACATTCTCGTTCGCTAAAGGAGGGTAATTATAATCTCTCTATTGCATTACCATCTTTATTTTGATAGGTCATATTGTCTATTATCTTTATCTTGTCCATTTAATTTCTTGTCTATTTTCTTTTCTATCTATCTATCTTGTTGTCTATGGAGATGAGAACACCTACATGGGGGTTTGATTGAGGCAAGCCCCTAAAACAACCCCAACAATTTTCATGTTTCTCTATGTGTATGTTTTAAAGTTGTTCTATTGCAAGAAGGTTCATTGTGTGGACCTCTTGTGAGTTCTTCTCTTCTTCCTCCACTTCATCATTTCATTTAATCTATGCATGTTATTTCCCTTTTTGTTATTTTCATTATTCTATTAGTTTAGCATTCATTTAAGATTATAGTCATTGAATAGAACTAGTTAGCCCTTTGTTGTCTCTGGTAGAAAATTTTGTTTTCGGTCCATACAAGACTATAGTGCATCGTGGGGACATCTGCATGTTGCGCTATCATCCTTGGCCTAGAACTTGCTAGTTTCCTCAAGGGACCTCTAAAACCTACTCTTTCGATACCTACAACTTTTATCTCTTGATTCATCATAAAACGTAAAATATAAAAAATATTCCTTGTCTTTCCATTTTTTCACCCAAGCTTTAGTCCTTTAGGTAGTCAAGGAACATTCGCCCTAAATGGGGGGTGTCAATTTTCCTCTACATTTTGGTGAACCCAATGTGAACTATCCTTATCCTAACATTTTATTGAAAATTTTCTTCTCTCTTGTGTGGACGTTTATTAGATTGAGTGTTGTGACACTTTTATGAGTTTCACAACCCAATCTACTACTTTTGGACACACAATCATAAGTTATCACCATCTAGATATGGGTTCAAGAAGATAGTTTAGTCCACCTCATTCCGGTCTTGAGTTTGATCAATTCACTACTGGATTGTCACCTAGTTATACGCCTCCTTTTGATTCCAATCATCCTTTAATAGGAGTTCAAGTAAAGCCTCAACCAAGCACCCATCCTATTGGCTCTTCCTCTCCCATAGATCATGAGTCTACTCTCAGGGCCCCCTTTGAGTAGGTCTAGTCTTTAGACATGAGGTTAAAAGAGTTTGAATATTTTCTAAGAAAAGATGATACATATACTCAAGCTAATCCTATCATTTTTAGTCTGAGGGACTTTCTCATTTCATATCACAAAGGTCTCGAGTTGGTTTGAGGGATAACTAGCTTGGTAGAGACCAATGTCACCTTGCACACTTATACCTTAGGTAATCCTCAGGATGTCCAATAAAAAATCACTGGTACATAGTTGTATGTTTCAGTATCAAGAGTGTCTATGCATATGGTAGACACTATTCCTTTTGATCCTTCTTTCACCATTTTTGATAATACCAACACTATGCCCACAAATGGTCTTGGAGCTAGGGTAAACCATGTTCCTTTGGGATACAAGATCCCTATATTTGAAACCTGAGCCTCTTCCACCTCAACTAGTCAGGCTTTGTCAATCGATTCGATCTTGAATTCTTTGTTACAAAACATGGGATGGATGCAATCATAATTGGCTAGCTTGAATAGATCTACCTCCCTAACCACATTGCAAGCATATTATCATCGTAGTCCTTTAGCCCTCACCATTTTGAATGCTCTCATCCCTTAAGGAATAGAAATTCCTAAGTTTGATAAGTATAGTAGTAGGGGTGACCCATAGACCCATGTCTCATCCTTTATTACAATGTGTACTAATTTCTTCCATCAAGATGCTTTGTTAGCAAATCTATTCTTGTTATCCCTCAAGGATGTTGCATTGGACTGGTAATGCTCACTTCTTGACAACTCTATATTTTCTTTCAATCAATTGGTTAATCAATTCTTACAACAATTTTAGGCGAACATCAAACCAAAGATCACTTTTACTGATCTCATCTTTTCTAAGTAGGGGACTCATGAGAAAGTAATGGATTTCATTGCTTGATACCAATCCTTTTCTTTCTAGATCTCCTACACCCTTCCAGATTCCAATGTTCAACACATGTCCATCGAAAACCTATTGTTGACATTGAGAGAAAAAAATATCCTAATGAAGTATCCATATTTCACCCATCTATGCACTACATTAATAGAATACTATCAAATGGTGATGTCATACAAGGTTCCACCCTTGTCCTCCCATCTTGATAATCAGTTAACCATGTTTGTTTTTGGGGAGCCTAAAAGAAATAAGGTAGTAGCTAACACAATTTATGTTCCTATTGAAAATAACTCTACAGGATGAAATAGAATTTTCACAAAATTATACAAGTCCTATGCTAGTTTTCTTTAGAAAATGTTAAAAGATGGTTTAATCTCTCTCCTAGAAATAATACCACTATCTGAACCTTATCCCAATTGGTATGATACACAAAAAAATTGTCAATACCATCGAGTCCCTTATCATGATTGTTGCATCTTGATAAGCTTGGTTGTCCTTGATGTCAAAAGTGTGCTTAATAATGTATAGGCTTCAAATATTTTCAATATGTAGAGATATCCAATGGCGCAAGTCAATATTGCAACAATATGGAAGGCTAGTAGTCAGTTTGTTTCTTGTGTATGATGCAAAGGTGGGTACACATGTCTTGATGTGTTTTCAAGTTTCTTACAATGATATTTTCGTAGTTTGGTGTACCATACTCAATGACAAGTTGTAGAATTTTTGTCTAAGACATTCACAATATATACTCTAAGGAAGAGATACAATATTTTGGTCCACATCCTTTAGCAGAGAAAGATTTAGTCTCGCGGTTAAAAAATTAAGCTCATAGAGATGTGAAAGTGTTATATCCAAGTTTTCATGTCAATATTCCCTATAGTGATAGATAGAAGTGACAAAATTTTGATTTGTACTATTGTAGAGCAAAGTGGCTCAAAAGGCTTGTTGGAATGCTCCACATTCCTTAGGATGTGACGTTTTGGTAAAGCGATTTTGAGGACATAATTAGTGATGTCTAATGTATGCTATTTTGAAGTTTCAAGTGATATGACACTCCACAAGTTTATTTTTTAAAGTTATAGATTGATATAGTTGGTTTTGGATGCTTAATCTTTATCAGAACAAGTGTTTGATTACTTGCACCAACAAAAGGTTATGAATTTCAGTTGTATGAGCTTGTGTGGATACTCCACATGTCTCATAGTGTCTAAGGTATGAAGTGCATGAAGAGCTTTCTTGTTTCCATCACCACACAGTTGTTTCAAATTATTTTGTGAAGATATGATTTTTCGAGGGCGATTAAGCCATGTTAATGATGTGTGCCACAAGTTCAAGTGTGAGCAAAGTTTATGGATTGTTTGAAGATGTATGTGTCATGTTGAATCATCTGGGAGATATCTAAATAATGTTTTATCACTTTTGTGTACCACCAATGGATATGTAGGTCGACATACTACAAGTTTCATAATTTCTTGTTTATGGTCGACTTAATTTGTATTTTTAAGCATGCATATGTTATATATATATATAAGATAAAAGATGAGAAGAGTATCATAGAAGTGTGTGAAGATGTGTAAGTACATTAGAAGAGCTTGATAAGATCTGCTTCAAATCTAATGTGCATAATTGATGACTATCAATGGGTTGAAGTGATAAAGTTAGTCATATTTCAATTTTTTTCAATTAGGGAGTTGTAGCTTCCTTGGGTTGTAGTTCTAAAAAAGAGTTGTATAAACATGGAGTTGTAGCTTCCTTGGTTTGTATCCCTAAATCAAATTTGTAATTGTTATTTGCTTATGAGACTAGATTAGGATAGTAGCTCCTAGCAACATTTCTCATTGTGGTTTTTCCCCTGTGGGGGATTTCCACATAAATCTAGTTTCAATTGTGTTCTTATGTGGATGCTTATCTTCTTTCCTATTTTGATTGAGTAGTTGAAAGCTTTAATGATATAACTTAGCTTCAACAATTCAGTTTTGAGTTTGAAATTTGAGGTATATTGATTCACCCCCTCTTAATATTCTAGTGTGGTATTAGAGCAAGGTTCCTTGATACAATCCTAATAGATGAGGTAGATCTTGATTTTGGAACACATGGGGAATGAAGAAGTTCCCAAGAAGAAGTGCTCTTAGGATGAAAAGGACATAATTCATGAGGAGGAGGATGAGTTTGATTTTGAATTCAACAAAGAATATTTTCTTGTGGATTATGAAGGAGAATCATTTCTGCTCTAAATGATTTGGATGAAGAAAGAGAAAAGAATGAAGAAATACAATAGAAACTTAAAAAATTAGAAAAAGTAATTTTCAAGTTGAAAGTTCA
Organism: Sequoia sempervirens; assembly: GCA_007258455.2. NCBI lineage: Eukaryota > Viridiplantae > Streptophyta > Pinopsida > Cupressales > Cupressaceae > Sequoia > Sequoia sempervirens. The sequence goes on along the minus strand of VDFB02002101.1, from coordinate 26,563 downwards.
AGTTGAAGAAGGTAAAATAAGTGTAGATTGGTTGAATACCAAGCTTAATGATAAATATATTGAATGCTCCAAGCTTGAAGAAGAGATTGTCTCCCTAAGGAAAGAATTGGATAAAGCAAAAAAAAAATTGACAAGGGTCTAAAGCTAAAGGGAGGTTATGACATTCTTGATGAAATGATTAGCTCTCAAAAGCCATCAAAAGAAAAATCTAGTCTTGGTTTTGAGAAAGGTAAAAGTCCAACAACTAGTGCATTTGTAAACCTATATGAGAATTTTAAGGTACACGAAAAGTATGGAATTAAGGAGGAAAAATATTGCACTAAAGAACCTAAGAAGACACCCTTTGAAAATGTAAAATCAGATCAAGATAGCAAGAAGAAAGAAGGTAGATTTATTCCATTATGTAGACAAAGAAGATTTAGAGGTCCTCCACCTACTAGTCAACATGCCCCTACTAGGTTTACTCAATATTTTTAAGGTTATTGTTATTATTTCAATAAATTTGGACATAAGGTTGTTAATTGTAGATATAGGGTAAGAAGAAATGATTACATGGGTAGAAAAACCATTTGTGCCTGAAAGATATGATGCTATTTCTTTTCATGGATATTGTTGTGGATGCAACAATTTTGGTCATAAGGTTGTAAAATGTAAAACTAAAGTTAGGAGAAATAACTTTGTTTAGAAGCATAACATTGTTTAATACAATTGCAATAAGGTTGGACATAAAGAAAAATTTGGTAGAAGTGGTTTTATGAAACCACCTATTCAAAACCAAAAGAAGGAAGAAAACCTAATTCAACAAAAGAAGGGAAATGCAAAAGTTTGGAAAGAGAAGTAATTTTAGGAGAATATGAAGAAGGATGATACCATGCTTGTGAATTTTGCACAAGATCATGTGAAAAGCTGAGATAGAGCATTATCTCAGGGGGAGCTATCATTTGCAAATCCTTTAGTCCCCTAGAAAGGATAAAATGTTGAATATTTCAACATGAAAGTTGAACTAGATCAATTCCTCTGGTGTGTAGGTCCGCTTTACAAGATTGAATGTATTGATCAAGGTTCTAAAGTAAAGGAATGATTTGAAGAGGTGTGTTGAGCACCTTTGCACCCCTATGATGACACATAGTAGTCTAGTAGAAGATTTACCTAATAAGTATAGATGCATTAACGGTGAAAAGTTAAGGAAAATGAAAGAATTTTTATGTGTTATTTGACTAATTTGTTCTCATTTGCAACCAAAAGCACTTGCATTCAAAAGCATAAAAGAGTGAAAAAGGTTTTCAAGCTATCTATGTGAATTCCTACCAAACCCTAGCAATGTTGTTTGAAGATTTCAGAAGAAACGTCAATGGAGACCCCAAAATTGGTTGATGTTGTGGAGAAACCTAGGCCAAAGTACAAGAAATTTCCTTTCAACACAATGGAGGTCAATAAAGATGGTGCGTTTTTAAAGTTTACTGTGGATGTGGTGTATTTCAAAGATGTAAGAATCTATATCCATGCCTTGCTCAATGAAATTGATAACACATCATGTTTTGAATTGCTCCAACATGAACTCCTAGATGATGATGGTGTATACAAGCCTGAATATGCAAATGTAGCAGTGAAAGGGTTAGATATTTGGAAAGACTTTCTAGATTTTTGTGAATACAAAGAATTTTGAAGGATTATTCTGAGTTGCACTCATGGAGAATTTATTTGGTTGGATAAATGCTACATGATTACAATAGCAACAATTAGGATAGTTACTTGTCTTTGTGACATCGTACCAATCCTGGTGATGAAGTCTATCAAGAATGAAAGGTTTATTGAGATCACTAGAGAAAAATTTGATAAAATAACCCTAATAGTGAAGGATATCATTGATCACAGAGTTTGCTATGCCACAATGGGGATTTATTACAAAATATACTTCAAAAATAGAGAAGGTTCTACCACCACCACCACAATCTACACTACGTATCAAATGGTGAAGGAAGGTGCTAAATTTGACCTATGTAAACTATTGAGGGAGCAACTGATGGATAATATGAATAGAGCAAAAGAAACCATATATAATTTTAGGTTTGGATCATTGATTATTTTCCTTACATTCTATTTCTTGAGTGAATTACCTATATTTAAAGGAAAAATATGGGATAAGTTCTTGCTGGTAGCCACTCAGATCAAAAATAACATAAGAGGTTTTTAGAATAAGAAAGCATATACTACCTTCTTCTGGTGCTTCTTTAAAAACTTGCAAACAAATATGCAAGAGAGAGAAATAATACAATTTGATTTGGTCCAAAATATAAGAATGAGGTAACATTCATGGTGGAAAAGGATCATTGTTACATGGAAGCAATGGAACCCAAAACCTCATGGATTCATGCATTGCTTTATGAGGTTGCACCTAAATATATCCAAGGTTATGCAAATATTCTACTTAAAAAAAACAAGAGATCATAAAGCAAAAATATTTGGTACTTATAGAGAAATCATGGGTAAAATGTTCAAGAAGAAAACAAACAAAACTAGTGAAAAGAGAATGGATACGTTTAAGAAGTGGGACATTCCATGGTATTCAAAGATGAATCAACCATCCTCTACCCAAACTTCAAAAAATATCACTTCAGATCTTGAAGTAACTGTTGTAGAGAATTTTCCTAGAGATCAAGCAAATCAACATTTTGTACTAGGGTACCACTCCTCTAAATCCCACTAAATCTACACAAACATCTATTGGAAGAAGATTTGCATCAAAAAATCCTCCACAGAAGAAGACCACAAGAACTAGGCATGTTAGGCCTAATAAAAAGGAAAAGAGAAAGAAGATGGATGAATTAGAAGAGGAGGAAGAATTTGAGGATGAAGGTACCTCCAAACTAAAAAAGAAAGGGAAGAAGATAGAGAAGGAGAAAATAGAGCAACCTCCTCTGATTCTGCATGAGGCCCTTAAATTTGAAGCCATCCTAAATGGATTTTTTCATAATGGTTTTTTGGATGAAACCATAAAGCTCCATCCAGAAGTCCCTCCAAAAGATAAAAAGACCATAAAAGGTCATCATTGTGTATATGCTCAAGAAAAATAGGTCTTTGATGTGACTTGATTGAAAAGATTTGGAAAGCCTACAATATGCTTTGAGACAAAGAAGAGAAAATGCAATCAAAGTTGATGAGGAGCTGAGACAATAGGCTATCAACAAGGTTGGGTCCTCTATCTCCGAAGTAGAAAAGGACAAGATAATCCCAAAGTATGCTAAAGAGCTTCAAACAAAGCAAATAATAGACATTCTTATGAGCATGGATGATAATGATAGAGAGAAGATTCAAAAGGAGACAAAAGAAGTCACACAAAAGATCCTTGAAGAGATGAAAATTGAAGTTGATATGGATGCACGGGAGCCTCTGGTAGAGCATAATATTGATAACGTGCTCCCTCTAATGAGTACAAATCAACAAGTTGTCTTTGATAAAAAAGAAGAGCAAAGTGTCTCTGGTTAGCAAGAGGAGAAGGATGTCTTTGGTAAAGAGAAAGAAATGGAGAAAGAAAAGGATAAAAAAATGGAAAAGGAAAAGGAGATGGAAAAGGAGAAGGAAAAGGAGAAGGAAAAGGAGAAGGAAAAAGAGAAGGAGAAGATTGATAAAGAAGAAAGTTTAGAGAAAACATATTCCTCTTTAGTGGACTCAATTAAGGAGTTCTTGGCACAAGAAATACAATTCATCCAGTGGTGTCTCCACAATTGTTGCATGTTCCTACGTTTGATGGACAAGTCAATTTTTCTAGTACATCTCCTCTTCACAATTTGAAGGTTGGAGATGTACTCCAATCCACAATAAGGCAAGAGTTGCTACAACAATAGGTGGAGAGTGCAGGAGTTTTGGGAGAGGCAATGAAATTATTAGAAGAGAAATTGTCTAAAGAAAAAAGAGATTCATCACTGCCCCCTACACAATAGAGAATTATTAGAAGATAGTGATGGTACCATAAGGGCACAAGTGGCAAGCTTGCACTCCTAGATACAAAAACTAGAAGATAACATGGAGTAATTTAAGGGTCAAGTAAAAAAATTATGAGAAGTTGTGAGCCTAAGGTTGGATTCACTCACTGGACTACTAACAGAAGCTAATGGCGTGATTCAAAAATACCATGCATCATCTTCTTTGGAAGAAGCAAAAGGAACATATGTGCAATTGACATGTCAAGTCTAGACCTTGACCACAACAAAGAAACAATGGGAAAACAACTTGATCCAACTCAAGTCAATTTACAAGAACATTTTTCCATCCAATTGAGTCAAGTTTGTTTTTGATGTAAAATATCTTTCTTTTTGATGTTGTGTATATGAAGAGTAGAATACTTTGTAGATATAAGGATATTTTTGTTGAAGTAACCATACTTTATCCTAGAGGAAGTAAAAGCTGTATAGACTAAGGGGGAGTCTATAAGTATGTACAAAGATATTTTTGTTACCCTTTTTCCTTGATGACAAAGGGGGAGAGAAATAAGCATCAAAGGGGAGTATTTGTGCATTTTTGTTAGTTTTTCCATCAATGAAAAATGGGGAGATTGTTACAGCTTAATAAGCTTGATTGTCATTGATGTCAAAAGTTTTCTTAAGATTGCATATGCTCAAGAGATTGTCAGTATGTAGAGATATCCAATGGTGCAAGTCAGCATTGTAGCAATATGGAAGGATAGTAGTTAGTTTGTTTCCTATGTATGATGTGAAGGTGGGTACACATGTCTTTATGTGTTTTCAAGTTGCCTACAATGATATTTTTCCAATTTGGCGTATCACACTTAGTGACAAGTTAAAAAAGATTTTCCTAAGGAATTCAAAGTATATACTCTAAGGTAGAGACACAATATTTTGGTTTGCATCCTTAAAAAAACAAGATTTAGTCTTGTAGTTCATAAGTTAAGCCCATAGAAATGTGAAGTTGTTATCTCCAAGTTTTCATGCCAGTATTCCTTCTACAATGAAAGATAGAAGTGATAGAGTTTTGGTTTGTACTATGATAGAGCAAAGTGGCTTAGTAGGCTTATTGGAATTCTTTGGATTCCTATGAATGTGAATTTTTGGTCAAGAGGTTTTGAGGACATACTTAGTGATGTCTAAGGTATGCTATATTGAAGTTTCAAGTGATCTAGCACTCCACAATTTTAATTTTCAAAGTGGTAGATTGATATAGTTAGTTTTAGATGCTTAATCTTCATTAGAACAAGTGTTTGATAACTTGCACTAGTAGAAGGTTGTGAATTTAAGTTGTATGAGTTTTTGTGGATACTCTACATGTCTCATAGTGTCTAAGGTATGAAGCACATGAAGATCTTTCTTATTTCCAGCACCACACAATTGTTTCAAGTTGTTTTGTGAAGATATGCTTTTGTTGAGGCCAATTAAGGCATGTTAATAATGTGTTCCACAAGTTCAAGTGTGAGCGGAGTTTATGGATTGTTTGAAGATGTTTTATGGTTCATGTCAACTCATTTGGGAGAAATTTAAATAAATTTTTATCACATTTGTATTGTTGCCCAATTTTACCTACAGGCTCAATCAGGTAGGATAAATTATGTTTCAGATGGACAGGAAGGCCAAATGGGACATTTGTATCAAGGGTTGGATCATGCACCTAAGGATATTTCATGAGGAAATCTGTTAGAAGGCATGCCTCAATCATTTTTGGTGAAAAAAATCATCAGAGAAGAGGTTGGAAAGACCTTCCAGTTGTCTTGCCGACTAGCAGGGGTTCTATTCATTTTGAAATGTCTCAGTCGGCCAGACATTTTAATCATTGTGAGTTTTTGTATCTCCCTCTGCATGGGAAGTATCTCGCCAACAAGTGGTGGTCTCCCCGAAAGAGGTCCGGGCTCACCAAGAGATAAAGCCTTTGGCATGAGGTCCCAATGACCAAGTGGAGTTTCCCCAACTCTAAAAGCTCTCACCGAAAGGACAGGGAGTTCAACGAAGGGTCTGGCCAATAAGAAGAAGTCTCAGCGAAAGAAAGGAGTTCGTTGTAATGTCTTGACAACCAAATAGAGTCTCACCGAGAGGGATTAATATCTGCATGAGGTCTTCTTGACTTGCTAAATTCTTGCCGAAAGGGATTGTTATCAGGGAGGGGAGCCTTTGTTCGCCATGAGGTCCTGCCGACAGATGAAAGTTACGCTGAAGGTTGTTCACAAGTTGGTGTTGGGGAGATGTCTCGGCGATTAACGATGGGATCTTGCCGAGATGAAGCGAGCTCACTGAGAGAGTTTGACATTGGTATATCATCTGGCCGATAGGGTGATGTATCGTTGAGAGTGTTTTCCTTTGGCTAAAGTCTTACCGAATGCGATAGGGTCCTGCCGACTGAAAGACGCCTTGCTAGATTCAAATGTCTTACCAATGGGATCATAGTGGGTAACTCTAAGGGGCTCGCTATGATGTTTGGTTGATAGCATTTGTCTCGGCGACCACTGTGGATGTCAATATGACTCTTGCCGCCCCCTATGAGGTCTTGCCGAGAGTGTTGTGTCTTGCCGATAGCGATCAACTTGCCCTTGGAAAAGGATATATCAATATGACTTTTGGGCTCGCTATGAACTCTCATCAATGGTTTCATGCTATGCCGATACTACTATAAAGTATAATCGCATCAAAGAGACACGCTAAGTGTCTCACTGACATGTGATTCAGTCTGAGTGACCTTTGACTGCTTAGCGATTCCATGTAGCATCTATTCAACCAATCAAAGGAAGCTGTAGGAGAGCCGTGGTAGTTTGACCCCTATGAGGAAGATTAACAAAGCATAAGCAATGTGGATCTGCTCTAGGAATAAAGCCATGGACCAGTTTGATATCCAGGAGGTGTTGTCGGTAAACAGAAGGGGCGGAGACTGCAGAAATAGTTGGATGTCAACTGGAAAGGAGTGGATGACATTTATGATAATGCCTCAGGACATTGAAAGCAACTATGATGGAAGCTCGAGGATGGACATAGAGGCTAGAAGTAAATGCATTTTGTTGCAAAAGATCAAGGAGGCCATTTCTGGATCAACTCTTCATCGACATGGACAACATGGACACTCATATAATATAGCATTAACTTCATTAAAAGATCTAGGGGCATATTTTTTGAAAGTTTGATATTTTTGTAAGCCCTAAGGGGCTGACATCTTTTTGTATATAGGGCATTTTTGCCTCTTTGAAAAGGAGTTCGGATTATGCATTCTCAAGAGTAGGGTTTATGCTATTATGGAGGAGACCCTCTTTATCAACAAGTATGAGTCGAAGACCACCATCTATACTCATGATGGATTTTCTATGCCTCCTATTGGTTCCATTTCTTTTTTCGGTCCTTGTTGGGCCTAAATTTGTTGATGCCTCATTTGTTGTGATTCTTGAATCAGACCTATTAAGGGTAATACTAGGAATTCTATGGCTAGTCTCCATGAATGCAATAATTTGAGTTGTCCACAAATTCCTAAAATTTCCCCAATGATGACACATTTCATACTATACATGACAGTGGATATAAACCACTTGTGTTGCATGGGGGTTTCTCTCTAGATCATTTTTTCCTGCCCCTATTGGACCTTTGCTGCCTCATTGAGATTTATTCTATATGTTCTTTTATAGGCACAATGTTAGATGCATAAGAAAACTGAGAGGGTGGTGAATTAGTTGTTCATTAAAAAATTCAATCCCTCATTAACTTTCAAAACCTTATCAAACTCTAAACCCTCACTAAGCATTAGAAGAATGTAAACATGTGAAACAACAATTCAAACACAACCATATAGAAGAGAACACTAGATTTACATGGAAAACCCTAAGCAGGGGAAAACCACAGTGAATATTAGTTCACATATATATGAATAACAACATCGAATACAATTAGGCTCACTACCAAGGGCTCACTACCCAAAAAAGAAGAAAGGTTCACTGTCAGGTGGTTCACTACCAAGAAGAAATAAGAATAGAGAAACCATTATAGAGAGATTCACTATCTTAGAGCAATAAGAGAAATCCACCATTGTAACTTTATTCCATCCGCAAAATTTGTCTCTTTTCCTCCAACAAATTCAAGCACATGAAAAATGTAGACACCTTCTGCTCACTACATCTAGAGTCATAGGAATTAAGATCACACACAAATCACCACACTTGATTCCATTCACATCATTCACACATCTTACAACATCTCCATCAACTCACCTTGCATTTATACCATTCACGACCTAAACAATCTCAATTAGGTTGACCTCAATGAAATGTATGCACCTAAAATGAGCAACACCAAAATAGGTTAGCACCAAACACCTATGTGGTGGAAATAAGTGAATGTAGGCTACTCCAAGGGTTAACTAGGACCCAAATATATGTCACCACACTATTCATCACATCCACAATCCATGAAGTACCTCCACAAATAGCGCTAGCACACCTGGTTGTCCAAACCTAAGCTAACACTACAAGTGACCACATACACACTTCTCTAGGTCCAAAAAAAAAATGTATACCACTCAAAAACACCACATGATGTCTAAGAATATTCCAACATCAATATACTACATTGCAACACTATTGCAACAATCTAAAACAAATAATACTTTCATCCTGCACACCAAGATGCACTACCACTGAACTCCAACACAAGGAGTGAACTTGTGGAGCAAATAAACACCAAAAAATGCAAGGAAAGATAGATACATACAATATAAGAATATTCCAAAATCTGAAAGACACAAAACAACATGGAGAAATGTTGAGCAATTCCATTTCTCCTAGATAACCTTCTTCATAGGAAAACACACTGTCAAACACAACTTCCACTATCACACGATCCAAAACCTAAAACTCTGGATATAAAACATTTGAACACCTTTGATCATCACATCCAAACCCTACAAGCATATCATCAACCATGAAGAAATTTGGATCACATCATTGAGCACACCTCTGTCATACTACACACTCTTTTATTCAAAATTTCTCAAAAGAATTTGGAAACCAAGTGAACTAGCTACATCAACAACACCACAAACATCTCTTCATCATATCTACAAAATTTGCAACACCAAAAATCTCCCCAACTACAATACCAACAATATCCAACAATCTCCATACTTTTGACATCAATGACTAACAACAACAACCAACTGTTGACATCAATGTCAACACCAGTAGCATACTTGCAACATACAAGATGAGAGTTGCAACTCTTAATGTTGTTTTCCCACCTTCTTCTCATGCAATTTACATGAAGAACTCTATGTATGTGCAATAGTGTGTCTTATCCTCTACACCTTCCTCTTCAAAGGCTAAGGACAAGTAGAATCTCACCCATAGACCTTCCCCTTCTTCTTTTGTGACTTCACAACCCTCAACGGTGTCCTTAGTTCCTTGTATTGTGCCTAGAATAGGAAAAAGAAAACCACCCATGTTGTGGAAGTCTATACCATAAATCTTCCAACTCCCAATTTTACCCACTATTCCCCAACCCACCCTCTATAGTAAGGGAAAATGAGCACTTGGAGTTGGCTCATCTTCCCTTGTTCTAGCATCTTGACACTTGAGGCCTCCTTCCATTCCTCCACCTATTCCCAAAGAATACAAAGGAAATGAGCCCATGGTCGAGACCCTTGTCTCTCTTTTTCTAGTTCCCCTTTTCCTCCTCCTGTTCCTCCTTAGGAGCTTTCTATTTTGATGGAAATAACTATGAAGATCAATCCTCTAGTTGAATAAGATCCTCCAAAATATTCTTAGGTTGTCCTTCTTGGTGCCCATATCAATCATAACTAACTTGAATGTGAGTGCAAATGTTACCAACGAGAATTTTCGTAGGAATGCAAGGCCTCACAAAAGACTGAGGGGGAGCCTTCTGATGCTATTTTTGCTTCCACCTCTATCTCCACTCCCGTTCCTATTCCTATTCCTATATTTTTCTCTAGTTCCATTCCCATTTCCCCTGTCTTGCTTCCAACTTCCTTGATGGATCACAATGAATCTACCCCTAAGTGGGTATAGGTGTTCATCACTCCTTCCTTGAAGCCTCCCTTGATCACCTCTTTACTAGATCTTCCTCATTTCCTTGAGCCTATTGGAATGCCTCATACTTAGGTTGTGTCTTTTGTGGCTCCTTCTCTTTCTTCTTCTTTTGCTTCTAATGCAAGGATTCCACATCCTCTTCTTAAGTACAAGTTAGAACATGACCTTGTTCCAAACGATGGTTGCAAAAAGTATTCTTTGCCTTTTGCATCTTATTGTACTTTTTCTTGTACCATTCTTATAATAGATGTGCCACCTTCTTCCCTAAAGTTTTCCACTTCCCCTCTTCTCAAGGTTTACAATGACTCTTTAGTCTCCCATTCTCCTACTTAGACACATCACTTCACTCTAGAAAAGTGTATTCTCAACTCAATCGAGAACATCTCAAATTTATCATTTTCTAGATCGATGACCTTGACCTCACATGATCTTGTTGATGGAGACCTTTAGGGGGCCTCCTCAGCCCATGGTGTAGGTGAGTTTTCTGGTACTTCCCTTGATATCCCTTCCCTATAGGATCTTCTTCCCTCCCCTTATGATGATCTATATTGGGATCAAGATGACCTATTAGAGGTGTTGAACTAGAGAAGTACCCCTTCTTTATCTTTAGCCTATATTTGTGTGTCCTTGTTTGTGTCCTATCATGCTTGTTTGTTTATGTTTATGCTCTCACCTGGAGGACCCTTGATACCCTTGTAGGTACTTGGATATGGGAGATAAAATATTTCATAAAACTTCTTTTTTTTTTTCATCATTCTTCTATTTTTCATAAAATTTAAAGTTTTACATCGGGGACAATGCAAGGCATTGGGGCATTTAAGCCTCTTTCATGTTGACCTAGATTTTTATTTTTCATCATGTTCTATTCTTCCCATTCTAGTCTATTTGGGGGGTGATGACAATTCATACATATTATATTATATTTATCTATATAAATCTCTGACCACTTCTGACTCAAATAATTGGATCCCCCTATGCTCTTAATTTCTTTATCTTCATTTTTCTTGATGTTGTGGATTCTATGTGTTTTCCCTTGGATGAAAACATTCCATGAGTACATATTTCCATGTATGTACTAACAAATATCTCTATCTTTTCTTCTCCTTAGAATGACTTGTGCTCCTTTGAATAACACATCATTCTAAGGGGGGGGCTATCATGTTTGATTTTTTTCTTATCACTTTTTATCTTTTCAAAAATATTATTCTTAAAATATTGATGTCTCTTAATCTCATCATCTAGCTTGGGGGAAACCTAACTAGACTTTTCTTATAATATTGTCTTTTTGTGATAGGGGTTATCCTCCTTGTAGGGTTTGTTTCTATCACTCGTCTTTTTGTAATAGGGGTTCTCCTCCTTTGTGGAGTTTATTTCTATCACACATATTTATATCTGCTTACCATATGATCTCTAGTATAGCCTAGCTTTCTAGCCATACCTATCAACACTATCTTTTGTTTGATCAGATTTTATTATGTCTATTTTTCACTTTTTCACTGAACATGTTTGTATGCAGCTAACATGTTTGTGGTGAGATTGCAGTCAACTTTGCAGGATGGAAGACCTATTTCCTCTTCATTTCCTGGCTTAGCTTCTCAATTGCATATACCGGATCAAAGAAATGCATTCTCTTCATCCTAGGTATATTCGCTTCAACCTCTTTCTCTTTACTTTAGCTTACATATGTTAGAATACATATGCTCACTAAAGTGGGGGAAAAATGTAATGCTAAAAATTTCACCCTATGCAATTTCACATTACATACACCTCCCCTTAAGCTTAATTAAATTCAATAACGCAATGTCCCTTTCACCTAACCTTAATCTTGTCATTAACCCCTTCAATTTTGTCTATTTAAGGAAATTTTTGTCCCAAATGATAGTGACACATAAATGTATGTGTGTTGCATGAACGTCCCAAAAATATTCTTGCCTGCATAGCTACTAAGGCATTACATTTCTTTCCTTCCCACAAATTGTAACATCCCTACAACTTGCAGATGCATTGAAAATGCCCATTTTCATATCTATATCTTATTCAAACTTCCATTTTTTCCATTCTATTCACTCTATTCGATCTCTCATTCATTCTAGCTCATTCTTATCCGTCTTTTTCTCTCACTCTCAACCTATCAAGTTATCTTGCTTGTTTTCTCTCTACACCAACATTTTGGTTCTCTTGACATGTCTTGGAGGTTACATGCTCTTCCTTTAGCATTCTAATTTTCTAAAGGAGGGTAATTGTAATCTCTCTATTGCATTATCATCTTTATTTTGATAGTATATTGTCTATTTTCTTTATCTTGTGCATTTAATTTCTTGTCTATTATATTTTCTATCCATTTATTTGGTTTTCCATGGGGAACATTTGCGCAATGGTTTGACTAATTAAGGAAAGCCCCTAAAAAAACCCCAACAATTTTCTCATTTCCATGCAGTGTAGGTTTTAAAGTTGTTGTATTGCAGTAAGCTTCATTGTGTGTACCTCTTGTGAGTTCTCTTCTTTTCCACCACATCATTTCATTTCATTCTATTTAATCTATGCATGTTATTTCCATTATTCTATTATTTTTTCACACATTTATGATTTTAGTCATTGAATAGTTAGTTGGATTTTTGTCATCTTTGGTAGAAAATTCAATTTTCGGTCCATACAAGACTATAGAAAATCGCGGGGATGTCCATACATTGCACTTTTTTATTTGTTCGAGAGCCTTCTAGTTTGCTCATGGGACCTTTGAAGCCTACTCTTTCTATCCTAAAACTCTTATCTCTTGATTCATCATAAAACATAAAATATAAATAGTCTTCCTTGTCTTTCCATTTTGCATTTTGTCACCTACACTTTATTCCTTGAGGTAGTTGAGGAACATTCACCCTTGATGAGGGGGGGCGGTATCAATTTTCCTCTACAGGTATATTATCAAATCCTTTTATAGTAAAGATCCAATGGTTGTATCTATGACATGTCTACTTGAAATTATTTTAAATAATCCTCGATGTGTATGTTAAGGTTGGATTATTGTTACTAAAGAGCATTTAATGCTTGCTTCATCATGTTCCCCCATGACATGTAAAGGTAACACTTATTTAAATACTTTCACAAGTGGAATTTCATTATCATCATATGATATATCATGATTTTCCATGTGAAACAATTCTCAATGTGTATGCTAAGGATAGCTTATTGTCAACTAAAGATCATTTAATGATTGTTTAATCATGTTACCCCATGACATACAAAGGTAACACTTCTTTAAATACTTTCTCAAGTGGCTTTTTTAGCATTATATTATATAACATGATTTTCCATGTGACCAATAGACTCTATCGAAGATGTGACTAATTGAGGGTGTGTTATTGGATTCAACTTGTATTTTATCTAAGTTATTTTGCATTATATCTCTATAAAATGGTAATGTACATATTAGGTATCATATAGATGTTCTAGATTGAGCACTTTTCATTTCTTGTAATGTCATTTTCATTTATTTTATATGTAGCTTGAGGAACAAGAGATAATTTAAGACAATTAGTTGATAGAAAAGGTGGGAAAAAATTAACATTTTATCAACTTCCCAACCTTTGATGATTATTTCCCACAAGATGATAATCATGTGAATGAAGGACCACCTAAAAGGTAGGTATAGGAGTGAAATAATTCACATTGATAAAAGATGAATGGGGATCAAAAGATAAATTGTAAGTGGTCATCTTTAAGTCCATAGTATCCACATGTGAAAAGGGGGTAGAAAAATATGTGATACAAGTATTAGCCAAAATTATAAAGGAAGTGTAGAGATAGAAAGATGAATCAAACTGTGGTAATACTCCACTACTTAGGTACAACCTTAACCCACTAATCAATATAATATCATCATTTATGTGTTACTAGTTAACAATTAATAATGACTACACATGCAAAGATGCAATAATAAACCAATTAAAATAATCATGTAAGAGTTCTCTACTAAGGTTCATAGTGTCATCATGAAATGTAGAATAAGGTAATGGAGTATCGAAGAATCCTACATAGGCTAATGAATGATCATCAAATAATAAACTATCATTATGTAAGGAATTAATATGAAAGAAAAGTATTCAAAGATTCAACATGAGATGCAAAATATTGATAATAATGTATCAGATCATCATGTATGAGAGTAGATATATTTTCTAAAAGTCATGATCATATGGATTTAAGCTCATCATGACACATGGGAGAAAATTCATCATGAGATGTTGCAATAAAATGAATGAATGAAGGAGGTAAAACTATATCATCTATTTCCATCCTATGAGGTGTATTAGAAGGTAGATCTTCACTAGGAGTGTATTCATCACTATCATAGTCCACATGATCATCATTAGGCTCATGGAAAATTACATTAATTTGTCTAGTATTTTTTCATGAGCACTAATAAACTCCATGAAGAAAGGAAAATATGAGACATGATAGAACAACACCTCTATTTAATATATGTACTATCCTTAATATAATGTGTGACAAAAATATCAAGGATAGAGGGATGATGTGTAATGAAAAATAAGAACCTATCAAAATATAAAATTCATGAATGTAGATTAGCTAAGGAACAAGCCCTAAGAGCTACCATAATGATAGAAAAATCTAGAGTGGGATGGTTAGGTAAGATAAATAATCATGCAAACCCAAACCCTAAATAAAATATATACAAGTATATGAGACCAAATCTTAGAAAAGTATGAAAATAGATGATAATAAGAGAATTATCAAATCTGAAAATATTATTTTGAAACCTTAGATGGAGATTAAGTTGTGTAGGATCAACCAAGTTCACTAAAATGTAAAGGAAAATAAACTTTTTTTAAGGCTAGTGTAGTTTAATCCAACTAAATGTATAAACATAATCATAATTAACCTAAAAAAATTAATGATGCTAGTTGGGATTGATAACTTATAATAGCCTTTTTTAAGAAATTTAAATTGCAATAATTGATAGTACTTATCTCTATAACTAAAGAAGGAGTAATCTAGTGAATGGTATGAAATTTGTGATCTCACAAGATATAAAATATGGAAACTTAGGTATATCTACACTTTGGGATCAAATATATATCTTCCTCGATGCAAAGACATGTCTAATAGTTAGAATTAAGTCCATGATCACAAATTTTTCCTTCACTTGTGGACTTGTTCTAGTAAATAGTAAAATATAGTATTCATTATGTTTGATTCACCTTAGGTTACTCTACATATTTTGATATCTAAGGGTTAGTTGTATTTAAAAATATGTTGGTAGGATTGTTGTTATATCGCAAAGGTACATGTTCATCATCTTGTATAAATGGTGTACACAATTGAAAACAACAATCTTCAAACATCTATATGCTCCTAGGAATGCTTGTGCATATCTATATTCCTTTTATTGCACCAATTGAAGTGTGCAATGTGAATTATATGTGAATAATGTTGGAAATATGCCTTAATCATCATAGGCTGAAACCTCTTTAGAAGCCAAGTCGGTGTGATATTCTAAATGTTTGGTCAACAAGCAGTTTGTATCATCATGTATTGTTCAGGTCATTGTGACCTAGCTTTTCCCTCACCAAAGGATCATATCACTGTGACAAGTTGAGTTCGGTGTGACCTCTTCCCGCTCGTGGAGATCTTTGGCCAACATGCCATTCTATCGCTTGTTGTTGAGACCCTTGGGCGAAAGGCTTGGTTTGGGAAGACGTTTGGGCGATGTGTTAAAGTCTCACTGACTGTATGTTTTGTATTGGAGTCTTTAGGATAACTAAAGGGTTCTCACTATGATGTCCCAACGAAGAGTTAATGTCTCATCGATAGCATTTGGTTTAAAGTCATTGGGGAAACTCTCACCAGAAAAAATACTATCGGTAAGAAGTCTTACTGATGTGAGAAAGTCACACAGACTGCATTCATTCAGGATAACACAAAGAGTCTCAAAGAGAAGTCTTAGCGAGAATGGAATGTCTCGCTGATGATGTTGATGTCTTCGGTACAGCTCTTGGCGAACGGTGAACATCGGTGTAACTTATATGTGTTCGATAAGATCTCTTGGCGAAGGTGATATGTCTTGGTGACTATTGATGGCTTTAGGGTGACATATGAGATCTCGTAGAAACCTCTTGGCAATTTTGTTAAGTCTTACCGACTATTCTTTGGAGCTCGATATGACTTGTGATCTCATCGGTATAATCTTTAATGACTCGGCGTGAGGTCCTGGCGAGAACGATATGTCCTGCCGATAGAATGTTTCTTTGGTGTGACTTGTGACATCGATATGAAGTCTCACAGAAGCACGATACTCTTTCCAAATGGTAAACTCATCTATGAGACTTTTGGACCTCGCTATGATCTCCTAGCGAAAGCGATAGGTCTCGCTGACTGTTTGGTGCCTCGGTGTAACACATGAAAGCTTGTTGAAACATCTTGGCAATAAGAATATCTCTTGGCAACATCGATATGAAGTCTATGTGGCATCAGCGAGACATTGTTAGTGTCTCACCGAGATGCCAACACAGCTTGAATCTCTTTGACTGAGTGATGACTTTCCTATGTGGAGACTCATGGACCAATAGGAGAAGCCGAATTTGAACAGTTGGAAGATTGTTCGTTGTGACGGTTCTGTGAGGGAGCTCGATGGACATGGAACAACATGGTTATAATCTGTGATTGCAGATTGTGATTGGTTGGTTGAATTGATGGATTGCTGGATGGTTGTACGATCAGTAGATGTATTCTATTCTGTAATGACTATAATTTAAAGGTTTCTATACAAGATTGTTCATGGTGAATGCTACTGTAAACAGACACTAGAAAGATAAGTCTAAAATTTGTATGTAATCTCCATTACTGTAATATAAAGTGATTTCTCTTGGTGTGGTGGGTTTTTCTCCTGTAAGGGTTTTCCCACGTATATTTGGTGTTCATGTGTGATTGTCAAATTCTCTATTTCTGTTATCTGTTTCAAAGTGCATCTTAATTGGACTGTAATTGAAAATTTTAAAGAGCATTTGCTTTCTTCCTTGAAGTTTTGGCATTAGGAGAGTTGTTTCCACACCTTGAATTTCCTTACAAGTGGTATCAGAGCCTAGCTAGTTGTGTTATCCTTGTGGGTACATTGGGTTTTTTGAGTCAATTCTATTCAGTGGGAGTCTTGTAGAGTTTATTGTTTCTGATTATAGGTTGAGATGGCTAGCATGTCAAGAAAGATTGAAATAGAGAAGTTCAATGATAGTAACTTTGAGTTGTGGAAACTCAAGATGGAGGATCTTCTTGTTGATCGTGATCTATGGCTTGCAGTGTCTGGAATGAAACCTCAGACCATGAAGCAAGAGGATTGTGACCTGGAAGATAGAAAGGAAAAAGGGCTAATAAGGCTCTATCTTGCAGACTCTGTTCTTTTGAATGTGCATGAAGAAAAGATTGCAGCCTCTTTGTGGACAAAACTAGCATCTATTTATTAGGGGAAGTCCTTGGTGAATAAATTGTTCCTGAGGAAGAAGCTGTATTCTTTGAGAATGCAAGGAGGTTTTGTAGCTGATCATTTGAATGCATTTAAAATGCTAATTGCTAAATTGACATCTGTTGGTGTAAAAATTGAAGAAGAGGATCGTTGTATGCTTCTGTTGTGTTCTTTGCCAGACTCTTAGGATAATCTAGTGATGGCTATTGGGAGTACAACATCGAAGTTCAAGATGGATGATGTTGTTGCATCTTTGCTATCAGAAGAGATGAGAAGGAAATCTTTTGAGATGGCGAAGGAAGTTCTTGCTATCAGAGGAAGATCGAAAGAGAAAGGAAAGAAGAAGGACAAGAAATCAAAATCAAAATCAGAGGGGAGATCAAAGTCTCCTGGCAAGAAGTCCAAGGTGAAGTGCTGGAACTATGGGCAACCTAGTCATGTCCGAAAGGATTGTAAAGAGGAGAAAAAGAAGAAGAAGAAGAAATACTCTTCCGATAATGATTCTTCTTAGGGTGATTCAGATGCCTTCATTGTTGCCTTGGCTATACAGGAATCATATGATGTCTGGCTGATTGATTTTGGAGCATCTTTTCACATGACATCTCATAGAGATTGGTTCACAAAGTATGAAGAATACGATGGTGGAAAGGTGTACTTGGCAAGTGATTCTACTTTAGAAATTGTTGGCCGTGGAAGAGTTAGAATCCAATTTCTTGATGGCAGAGTAAAGGGACTTAATGATGTAATGCACATACCAAGTCTGGCTTGAAATCTACTATCTGTCAGTAAGCTGAATGATATTGGAGTGCAAGTCACGTTCTTTGGAAATGGTTGCAAGATGACTAGAGGTTCAATGGTGCTGGCTAGAGGTGCTCAAATTGGTACCTTGTATAAGCTAGATGCATAGGCTATTCAATGTAATAGTGTCTCTGTAAAGTCACTGAAGGCTACTCATAGAGATAAAGAGGGAAATATCCCTAATTATGTAAACTCTATGGAAGTAAAACTTTCAGCAAAGAAGACTATGCTCTGGCATCATAGACTGTGCCACATAGGAAAAAAAGGTTTAAAAACCTTGAAGAATAAAAACCTAGTTGAGGGGCTTGATGATTGTAATCTTGAATTTGATTTCTGTGAACATTGTATATATGGAAAGCAGCACCGTGTTTCATTTTATGACAGTCCTCACAAATCTTCTAGTTTGCTAGATTATATTCATTTGGATGTGTTTGGTCTTGTGAATGTTCCTTCTTTGTCTAAATCAAGATTCTATTGTCGTTTATTGATGATTATTCAAGAAGAGCATTTGTATATTTTCTGAAAAGAAAATTAGAAGTGTTCAGTCAGTTTAAGGAATTTAAGAACCTTGTAGAAAATTAGACTGGTAGAAAAATAAAATGCTTAAGGACTGATAATGGCGGTGAATTCTGTTTTGATGAATTTGAAAGATACTGTAAAGACCATGGGATTAAAAGACACAAGACTACACCTTATACTCCACAACAGAATGGAGTTGTAGAAAGGTTCAATAGGACAGTGATGGAGAAAGCACGAAGTATGCTTAGTAGTGCTGGTTTGGAGGAGAAGTTCTGGGCTGAGGCTACTGCTACTGCATGTTATTTGATTAATCGGTCTCCAAATTCTATTCTTGTTGAGAAAACACCTTTGGAAGCATGGTCTGGTAAGAAGCCCTCTCTTAGAAATATTTGAGTCTTTGGCTATGAAGCATATGCATATGTTCCGGATGTGAAAAGATCTAAGTTTGAGAACAAGGTTGTCAAATGTATTTTTATTGGCTATAGTGCTAACATTAAAGGATACAAGCTTTGGAATCTTGTTACAGAGAAGGTTGTATACAACAGAAGTGTAATCTTTTGTGAGTTGAAACCTTCGACCTTGGGTCTGTAGTCAGAGACAAAGTCAAAAAACAATAAGGACGTAGCAGTAATTCCTCCTACTCTAGAGAAAGAGGAATTGAAAATTCAAAATGTACCTGAAACTAAGGAGAGCTCAAGCAGTTCTGAAAGTTCAGAAGAAGAACCTCACCCTCAGCCAGTGAGGAGGTCAACCCGTGAAAGAAAACAACCAGATAGGTATGGGTTCTCTTTGATTTATTTTATGTGTGCCTATGCTTTGATTTCTAGCACTGATGAGCCTAGGACTGTAAAAGAGGCAATTAAAATGCCTAATTCAAATTCTTGGTTGGAATCCATGGGAGAAGAGATGACATCATTAGAAAAGAATAATACCTAGAGTCTGGTGCCCTTGCCTGAAGGCAGAAAACTAGTGGGCTGCAAATGGGTATTTAAGAAGAAGATTGGTCTGGATGGCAGTGTAGAAAAGTACAAGACAAGAATGGTTGCAAAGGGTTATTCCCATGTAGAGGGAATTGATTATGGGGAGATTTTCTCTCCTATAGCAAAGCTGACATCTATCAGATTTCTTTTGTCACTTGCAACAACATACGACTTAGAGGTCAAACAGATGGATGTGAAGACAACATTTCTTCATGGTGATCTTGAAGAAGAAATCTATATGTTCTAGCCTAAGCACTTTGTTGAAAAAGGTAAAGAAAAAATGGTATGCAAATTAAAGAAGTCTCTATATGGGTTAAAGCAACCACCTAGAATGTGGTACCAAAAATTTGATACTTTCGTATTGTCTTTGAGATTTGTGAGATCAAAATATGATCATTGTGTCTATTATAAAGCTGAAAGTGATCGAGTGCTTATTATTGCTCTCTATGTTGATGATATGCTATTCATAGGCAATAGTAAGCTAATGATTTATGATCTTAAGTCTCACTTGTCTGCTAAGTTCAAAATGAAAGATCTTGGTGCAACAAGGTATATTGTGGGGATGGACATAACCAGGGAAAAAAAGAATAGAAAACTATGGCTCAGTCAGAGTAAGTATATCAGGACTGTTCTTGAGAGATTCTGTATGAATAATTGCAAATAGCTAGTTATTCCAATCTTGCAGGGAATGAAGCTATCTGTTGAAGATTGTCCAAAATCTCCTATTGAGATGGAGGACATGACCAGTGTACCCTATGCTAGTGCGGTTAGCAGTCTCATGTATGCAATGGTCTGTACAAGGCTAGACATTTCCCAAGCAGTGGGAGTTCTTAGTCGTTTTATGGCTAATCTTGGAAGGAAACATTGGGATGCTGTAAAGAGAGTTTTCAAATATTTGAAGGGCACTTTAGATTTTTCTTTGTGTTACCATGGAAACTTGGCTGAATCACAGAGGACTCTCAGTATTTGAGGCTATGTGGATTTTGATTGGGTAGGGGACATTGACAATAGGAGATCCACCAATGGATACATTTTCATGATGAATGGTGGTGCAGTGAGATAGATGAGCAAGCGGTAGGCTGTAGTCGCTTTGTCCACTACGGAGGCTGAATACATGGTAGCTACACATGCTTGTAAAGAAGCAGTTTGGTTTAAACATTTTTGTTCTAACATTGGTTTTGATGTAGGAGAAATAAATATTTTTTGTGATAGTCAGAGTGCAATTTGTCTAGAAAAGAATCCAACTTTCCATGCTAGGACGAAACATATTGACGTGTAGTATCACTTTGTACGAGATATGGTAGAGGATGGAAAGGTTAGTTTGGAAAAGGTTGATACTCTAGAGAATGTTGTAGATGCATTAACGAAGCCAGCAAGCACATACAAGTTCAGGTGGTGTGCCAGCTCAATGGGCCTTAGTGCCCATGATTTTCAGTAAGTTTTAATTATGCTCTGGATGTGCCTGTATGATCTTCGTCAAGTGGGAGATTGTTGGAAATATGCCTCAATCATCATAGGCTGAAACCTCTTTAGAAGCCAAGTCGGTGTGATATTCTAAATGTCTAGCCGACAAGCAATTTATATCATCATGTATTGTTCAAGTCGCTGTGACCTAGCTTTTGTCTCATTAAAGGATCATATCGCTATGACAGGTTGAGTTCAATGTGACCTCTTACTACTCATGGAGATCTTTGGTTGACAAGCCATTCTATCGCTTGTCGTTGAGACCCTTGGCCGAAAGGCTTGGTTCAGGAAGACATCTGGGCGATGTGTTAAAGTCTCGCTGACTGTATGTTTTGTATTGGAGTCTTCAGGATAACTAAAGGGTTCTCGCTATGATGTCCTAGCGAAGAGTTAAAGTCTCGCCGACAACATTTGGTTTAAAGTCATCGGGGAAACTCTCACCAGAAGAAATACTATTGGTAAGAAGTCTTACCGATGTGAGAAAGTCACACTAACTGCATTCATTTGGGATAACACAAAGAGTCTCGGAGAGAAGTCTTACCAAGAATGGAATGTCTCGCCGATGATGTTGATGTCTTCGGTATAGCTCTTGGCGAACGGTGGACATCGGTGTAACTTATATGTGTTCAATAAGATCTCTCGGCGAAGGTGATATGTCTTGGTGACTGTTGAAGGCGTCAGGGTGACATATGAGATTTCGTAGAAACCTCTTGGCAATTTTGTTAAGTCTTGCTGACTATTCTTTGGAGCTTGATATGACTTGTGATCTCATCGGTATAATCTTTAATGACTTGGCGTGAGGTCCTAGTGAGAACGATATGTCCTGCCGACATAATGTTTCTTCAGTGTGACTTGTGACATTGATATGAAGTCTCACCAAAGCACGATACTCTTGCCAAATGGTAAACTCATATCTATGAGACTTTTGGACCTCGCTATGATCTCTTGGTGAAAGCGATAGGTCTCACTGACTGTTTGGTGCCTCAGTGTAACACATGAAAGCTCATTGAAACATCTTGGCAATAAGAATATCTCTTGGCGACATCGATATGAATTCTATGTGGCATCGGCGAGACACTGTTAGTGTCTCACCGAGATGCCAAAAAAGCTTGAATCTCTTTGACTGAATGATGACCGTCCTATGTGGAGACTCATGGACCAATAGGAGAAGCTGAATCTGAATAGTTGGAAGATTGTTCATTGTGACGGTTCTGTGAGGGAGCTCGACGGACATGGAACAACATGGTTATACTCTGTGATTGGAAATTGTGATTGGTTGGTTGAATCGACAGATTGCTGGATGGTTGTATGATCAGTAGATGTATTCTATTCTGTAATGACTGTAATTTAAAGGTTCATGTACAAGATTGTTCATGGTGAATGCTACTGTAAACAGACACCAGAAAGATAAGTCTCACATTTGTATGTAATCTCCATTACTATAATACAAAGTGATTTCTCTTGGTGTGGTGGGTTTTTCTCCCATAAGGGTTTTCCCACGTATATCTGGTGTTCATGTGTGATTGTCAAATTCTCTGTTTCTGTTATCTGTTTCAAAGTGCATCTTAATTGGACTGTAATTGAAATTTTAAAGAGAATTTGCATTCTTCCCTAAAGTTTTGGCGTTAGGAGAGTTGTTTCCGCACCTTGACTTTCCTTACAAATAAAGCTCTTCAATTATAGATGTAAAACATGAATGGATTGAAGACCTTTAAATACAATGTCAAAGCAATAAATAACAAAAGTTTGTGTTTAGTCAACCCTTAGAGGGAATTTCTTGTGTGGAAGTTGGTTATATTTTAAATTTGAAATGGTCACGTTTGTGATTATCGGGTCCATGCCAAAATTATAGAAATGACTCCATATGTAAACTGTTCAAATTATGTACATGAAAGTATTTGCGTATAGTGGGTGTAATAATATACAGATAGAGAAAATGTATGGTAATGTGTAAATATGTGAATGTGATAAGGGGTAGGTGTGTAGGAATGCGTGTAATGGATAAGTAGTTGGCATATGGAAAGGGATATAAATTTGCAATATAAATTATGTCATTTGTCAACATGTCTATGTATTAAGACACTCTCTTCAAAATGTTTCCAAAATCAAATGAGAAATGGTATAGGTACACAAATATCACCATTATAATTATATTAGTTGATAAAAGAAGGTTCAAGATACAATCATAGATTATTTTATTTAATTATTTAATAATAACCATAAAGTTAAATAATAAAAAAATTAGGAATAGCTAGGCTACCACAAAGTATTTGAGTGAGGCCTCCCTAAAAGATCCTTAAGAATAGTCACTTATTTTTATCTGAATTTTGATGGATTCTATTTATATTTATTTATGATCATGACATTTCTTTGCATCGACCTTGATATTTTCAAAGCTAATACTGTATGTTTTATATTTTAATGTTTTTTAATGCATGTTTTTTCACTTGGTTGAACTATATGTCAAGTATAATGGTGAAAAGGGCATACCTTACACTTTTAACCTTCATTTTGCATCACTTTGCGTGGATATTTTAAATACTTTACCCCTAGCACATGATTTTAATTTTAATTTGGTTCTTTTGTTGAACTCAAACTTAGATTAATCATTAAAAATAGAACTTGACACTTTCTCAAATAATTCTCAGACCCCGCATTATTACTAAATTACATGTGTAATTTTGACTAAGGTTAGTACTCGTAATTCAAATTTATTCTAGATCCAGTTCCATTCACTTTCAATTATTATTATTATTCATAATTTCCTATGATATATCATAAGCACATTGTATGAACATATGTTTTACACTCAAATAAAAAAATCAAGTTCTTATATAAAAATCAATGATATGAGTTGAGAATAGTCATGCACATACCCCGCATAATGAGGCTAGTCATATGGATTTGATTGATGTTGGTTCCTTTAATGTTAGTGACATGATGAGTATATTAGTTTTGATGACCATAACACACCATATTTTGATGTTATTTATACAATTATCAAGCAAAGTAAACATAAGAGAAAAGCAAAAATACATGAAAACATCTAAATTGATTCTTTCAAATCATACATAACGATTGGCATTTCTAAATCACCCTTTTTTTTCATATAGACACATTTTATGATGGCATGAATAGTCCCATGGGTGACACAAATTATAGTGGTACATTTTATGAGAAATTTGAGATAGACCCAACAATGAGAATTTCATTGATTAAATCTCTTTACATATCCCTCTTGTTATATATTTCATGTTGTAATTTATGATATGTTCATTTCTATGATTTTTTCTCGATGTTGTCAGGGGGCATGGGGGATGGGCTATTTATTTTTGTAGGGTACACATTTCTATGATTTCTCTAATTGGGGGGTATATTTCATTGTCCATCTTAAATGTACATTGGTCATACAAAGATAAGTATCCTAGGTATCTATCTTTAATATTATCTCATATTTTTCAAGTTCATTTAATCATGTGTATTCTTCCTATTTGGTTTCTCATGCATGTGATTATTGTTCAAAAATAAATTATCATGTTATCACGTTTATTTTTATCCAATCTATTTCTCTCCTTGATTTGTGTGCATATATTTTGTCACAACCACTCTTGTTATTCTAATTATTGCTACTATTTGAATTTTCTATCTTATTCATTCATGTCTAAATTTAAAATTTTAGTTAACTAATATCATCAAATTGAGAAACAAACTCAACAATCGATTTAGTCACAATATGGCAAGTAAATGGTTTCTTATTCAAAGTAGCGACATCCATTAACATGTAGTCATAAAAATTAGACCCTTTCTCCCACATCTCCCAAGTCTTTATCAATCATATCGTGAGTCACTTACCATTAAATTAAAACCTATCAAACTTAAAGCTCATAAGTTTTGAAGTCAAAGATATCCACCCACTCAGAAATGCTAGGCATGAAGAAGGATAATCATTAAATTGAAAACCTAATGTGTGCAAACTATTGACCACATTTTGGCACACCAACCCTAGCCACCCAATGCCAAATTCAATCACCTCAATGCATCCATATTATTCACATGACTTATTTTTCAACCGTCCATAATAAATTGCAGAGCTAACTCACATACAACTATTTACAAGAAATTTAATTCATTCTATCTATAAAACAAATGGATGGGTTTCTATTTTCAGGCACTCCAGTTCACTGTTCTATGAGAAACTCTAGAGGGGTGTTTGATTTCAGACTTGAGGAAGGGGGAGTGTCAACCTGGGTGCATTGTTCACCATAGATCTCTTTTGGAAATCAACACACGTAGGTTTTCATGTTGTCTACTATTTCTTTCCATAATAGCGATCTACTGTAGTTCCATAGATTCAATTTAGTTGTGATCACCTAGTTAATTGTAGTCATAACTAGTGTGTGCATCCTAAGATGCATTTTGAAATACATATACATTTACCTTGTGAAATCTCGTGATTATCCAAGAATTAGTCATAAGAAAATGTCAATCTCTACAGCCTTATCTTAGCACTGAAATTCTTTAATCTGTTTTCAGAATTTTGCACAATTACATGGGTACTTGAAATCATTATATAATATATAGTAATTGAAAACTTTTGGAGGAGCCTATAATATGTTAGGTTTATTTAAAAGATTTTAGTTTCAACCCAGATCAACACTTGACAAACATAAGATATAAAGCACATAAGACATCCTCACTTCCCCTATTCAAATGATTGAGAAAAAAAAAAATTAGAACGACCCTTCACTGGCTGTTCTATGCAATCTGTAATCACAGGGAAAAACTTGGCACCTTCATTTAATTATCACGTAGCCTCTTAAACCTCACACTCTACCCTCTCTGGACTAACTATTAGCTATCCAAATTTGGCACCTTAGTTAGTAGGAAAATGTGTATGTACTCAACATGGCGTAGGTAATTTCCTAATGGTTTTATACAGATATTAAAAGTTGAAAGTCCTCTCAACCTTGTTGCCATATTCCTCAATGAATGCATATTATAAATTGCTGCCCAAAGTTAAGAAATTTAGGGGAAGAGGTTCTCACGTTTAAGCTTCTTTGGAAAGATGATCACTATATTAGGTGAAGTAAAAACAACATTTAATCTGTTTCTAATAGTCTATCATACCCAAACTAATTGGGAGAAGTAACAAGTAAAAATGGTCTTATATCTAATGTTAAGATTTTATTGAAACTATAGGCATTATTATCCTTTAGAGTAGCCAAATATTTAATGATTTAATTGTATACTATTGAGCTCATATATGTTGAATTCTAATTCATTCAGAGACATGAGGACTGAAATAAG
>VDFB02002100.1:0-14811 GCA_007258455.2 Sequoia sempervirens | reverse complement strand
AATGCAAGTTTCCTATTAGCCATTTAGGGTTTCAACCCTAAGTAAAAGAAAGGCAAATGAAATTGCATTTCATTTGATAGTGAAGCTTAAAATGAAGCTATTTCTGTCGCCATAAGGTTTTTCTGCAGGTTCACAGTGGATTTTTGAGGAATGTTGAGGCATTTTGTGATCTTCTTCACAGACATATACTGGTAAGAACTTTCTTTTCCAGATTTTTTTATTATAAAAATCTCTATTTTAAAAGCTACTGTGAGCTTTTAGACTATGGCCTCTGTTGTTTTCTCCATAACAAAAATAAAAATTTAGATTTTTCTTCTTATATTGTCCTCTCTTTATCTTCATTTCAAGAAATCACTTTCTGTTCTCTACAAAAAGGAACCTTTGAGGTTCTCTTCATTCCTACAAGTAGCTGGAAGACTTTATTTTGCAAGTTTGCTCTTATTGTGTTTATAAAATATGTTATGTAATCTGTGTAAATTCTTGAGTTTGCTTTCCTCTTCAATAGGAAAAACTTGCACTACATAAACCACGGCATTTGTCTCTCCCTTATGAATTGAAAATTTTGAAGGCTTTGTTGATGGCCTTTTCGCATGAAAATTCATGATGGGTCTCTCAAAATTGCAGACATTTCATAAGTATTCATATTACTACAACTATAGACCCTTTTTGAAACTTACTTTTGCACTTTTACTTTATGGTTTTCACTATTTTGCATCTTTATTTCCTTGGAATTTTTCTATAGATTTGAACCAACAAGGTATTATTTATTCTGGGTTGAGGGTTTATACCTCCATTTTGCAGATTTTGAAATGAAACCCAGAAGGGTTTTCCTCTAAAATTTTGTGTTTCTGTGCCATAAAGGAAAAAATGGCCTGCAAAATGATTCAGTTCCATTACACAGTGCGGGTATAACCTGTATAAAAGCTTTATATATTTTTTTCAATTTCTTTGTGAACACCATAGGCCATGAGCTAACTTCTTGGCCTTTTCTTTCGTAATACTTTATCAATCTAAAATTTTTTCCTTCTTTGATATTGGTGTTTGATCATAATTCTAAAGGATTTAACATAGATCTCCATAGTTATAAACCATAGTTGGAAGTTTCTTTTACTTTATTATCTATAGTAGTTTTCCAATAACTATTTCAGTCTCTGATTGCTACTTTTTATAGATTGTGATGCCTGATAATGGATATTGTAATGTGCTCATTGCTGGCCTTCCTAAAACTCCATACCTTCATTGCCTTAGACTTTTATTTTCTATTCAATGTTGATCATGGAAATAAAATTTGTGTTTTCTCCATAAATTATTATGCATTATAGACTATCATATTGTTACCATAAATCCATGGACTGTCTTTGTATTCCTGCAATACATTCTCAAATATCATATGGTTGAGTGAGGAAGATGATGTACATTTTCCCTTTGCTATAGCTATGATAGTGATTCAACTTCTTGTGCATTCTTTTCATGTATTCACCTTCTTCACTGCAAAAGTATTTTAGAGGACTGTACCTCTTAATGATCAAGTTGACTTTGTGATTCATGCATTATTTCACTGAGCAAAGGCTTATCATTAATAACAAAGATATTGTCATTGATGAAAACTACTATTTAGTTTCATGAAATTGTAAGATATTATGCATTATGATTATGAAGTAATCATGATTGATATCATCTTTTTATGTAATCCCATATGCACTTAAAATATTCATAAGACTGTGCATAGATTAAAATAATGCAACCATTACTATGAGCTAGACTCAACCCTTGTGGGAGCCACATTTCCACCACTCATTTGATCTGAATGTGATTACACCTGCAGCAACACATGGAGCAAAAAAGTTAGAAAAATATGTGTATTTCAAGTGTATTTGATGGCTTCAATATTGTCTCTGGGATATTCAATATGACTGCTTATTTAATACACATTATGACCAGCTTATGCATGCATAGGGTGAACGTGTATGCAATGTTTGTAATCAGTCATTGCTTAGAGTGTACTCTAACACCATTGTTTACTATCATGTATAGGATTAGGAGCATAAAGGAGATGGAAAAGGAAAATGAAGCTCAGTACAACACAGGGCAACAACAAGACGATACAATACCAGTCAATACTAGTCATTCACATGAAATGGTTGGTTACTTCTTTCTATGCACATTCATTGTTTTTCCATTTTACCTATTCATGTATGAGTTTTTTCATAATTTGTATAGAATAGGAAAAGGTTAGTCTCATGGCTTGTATGAGACAATGTATACTTATACATTTAACAAAGATTACTTTTTCTCTAAAAGATCATTATATTTATTTTGTTATATGCATATGTATGAATTCAATGATTTGTAGTTGTAATATTTCTGGATTTTTTCATTTATTCATTTGAATGTAATGTAAGAAAGATAAAAAAATGTACCATTTTCTTTCAAATATCAATGGGCTCAACTTGATTGATCCATAGGTGAAAATTCAGTAACAATAAAATTAAGAAGCAGTAGAGGAAAAAGGCAATGGATGATGAGGCATACTTGTTTGGAAAGATGGAGCCCAAAGAGAATTTTGAAGACTTTGTTGAAGATCTGATGAAGGCTTGGAGTTTGATTGAGGATGCTTAATCCTTAGCTTCTATTCCTCTTACTTTCTAGCACTTGCTACTATGGTCTTTTTTGTTAATCTTGGTTGTTATAATGTTGATATTGGTTGTTGGTGCCTAGACTTTAATATTTCTAGTTGTATCTCTATTAGGAATTTTGGTTTTAGATTGGACACAATTTAAAGGTTATGTGGTTATAACCTAATTTTTTTATGGGATTTTAAGATGGAATGGATATACTTTTTTGTTATGACTGATAGGGCTATAATGTTTGATACAGAGGGCATAGGTTAAGTTTTTTTGGTTGATTGGTTGGGGAAGTGTTTCTCTATTCTTCTTCCTCTTTTTGTTATTTTGAATGGATGCTTTTCTATAGTCTGTTGTACTAATTTTTAAGGATTAGGGCCCTTTCCCTAAATCAATCAAAAACATCACCTCTAGCTACTCTATTTCATGGTTTGCAAGGAGATTGATAGCCTTATTAACTTCTCAACAAAGATTCTTGACCAAAATATCTCGCATTATATAAAGAATAGGACTAATCAAATCTATCCACTTCCTCAAGTTATAATTTACCACTTTTTTATCTCTTATTTTGTTAATATAAAAAACCGAATCTTCATTTATGTTAATGATTTTAATATTTCTCCTCTTGTAATGTTTCAATCCTTCGTACAATGCCTATAAATTTACTTTGTTATTGGTTCCCAAAGGAAGTTTCTTAGATGCTATATCCAAACGTAATGAGGATTCCCACCTTATTACTAAATATGCTACTTGCACCTAAGGCCTTGAGATTATCTTTTGAGGCCCCATAAAATTTTATCTTCATTCTTCCACTCTGATGGGCTAACCACTTTGCTTTCTATATTTTTTAAGAAGAACCCTCATTATAAGGCTTTAAAAATTACTAGAGGGTATTTTTAGCAAACTCCATTATTTTATGATCTAGTCTTCCAAATGGGTATAATGTCTAGATTTTGAGAAACCTACTTTGAAATTAAGGAATTCATATATTACCAAATTCAATCCATTTTGTAATGTATTCTATATTTTCTTTCTTATCATTGAAGATACTCCAATTTCTCTCTTTCCATAATTAATATATAACTATTTGAGGTCTACAAGTCACAACCTTGCATAGGTTTATTTATCATGAATACATGGCCAATTTTGAATTAATTCCACAATATCACTTTATAGAGTGTAAGTGCAACTCATTTGCTTGATTAACCAATTCTAGTATTCACTAGTAAAAGGGTAGATTATTAGAAAATGGTCAATTGACTCTTTTACAAAATTTCACATCAGGAACCTTGATGGGATGAGAAACAAATAGTTCATAATATATTTCCTATGATGATCATCTTATGTAATGTAGTCCAAGAAAAGCTTTAGTAATACATTGACACCCCGACATAGATTCAAAGTCCAAGAAATATTGATTAGAAATACATTTCATATTTATTATCCAAAATTGATAGAGTAGGAACTTGACTAATCTCCACTCCAACTTATTTTTTCCTCCTTTTGAGATAAAAAAATATTCTATTGTTGGTGTTTTTCATTATCTCATTTCTAGTTGTGAGAGAGATTAATGCCTTGCTAAAATATTTGCAATCCTAGTTTGCTCCATTATCCTTATCTTTCTCAATTACATAATCTTCCACTTTGTTTCCCCATACATCCTCCATAATATCTATACACTCAATTTAGGTATTTCTAAGAGGAGTCTGGATCCATTGCATGAAACAATCTAAAAAATAGCTAACTTATTATTTTTGATAACCTAAGAAAATTGATCAATTATAATGGATATGTATAACATCACAAATCTCTAAATGTAAGAGATATTTGGAGAATTGAATATTATGAAAAATTCTACTCAATTCACATTATCAAGATAATTCTTATAAAAAATCTAGCTCCACTAGGATATAGGATTGTTGAACATCTTCCATACCAACTTTGCACCAAGCACCTTATTGTTCTTTGAGGTGAATTGGATTATGACACCACCCTTATTTGTTTCCTAGCATATCCTAATTAATAATTATTATTCTTGTAGTCTATAACACCCCACCGTGCTAACCCCAAAGGACAAACTAACTGAAAAAAAATTTGCACAATTTTTTTCCTAAAAACAGGAGAACCTTACACAAGATGCACATGAACAAACATTACATGTAAACCAATTAAAATATTACACTATCAACTACATCCCCTAGGGTAAATTTTATGATGTTAGGAAACCTAAAATCAAGCCATTATGATAATGAACGAACCAAGATTACATTATGATGTAGGAGCATCCAGTGGTGTAAGCGCAATCTTGCATCACCCAAAAATAGTTAAATTTCAAGTTTCTCAGTTTTTAGATGTTTTTACATTTTTGGATACCCTTTTCATCATAATAAAATTCCCAATTTACGGTTTTTATTTTTGGTTCCTAGCTTGAAAGATATTGCAGTTTTAGTTTCCCAGATTTGCACCTAAAAATCTTCTAAGTGGGATTTGAGGCACTTAGAGCTTCCAAAATGGCCACAAAACTTTCCAAAATCAGCGTAGCAGATTTTGAGCACGTTATTGACTTTGAAACCTTTCCAACGGTTCAAACGGTTCGTGAATCAGAGTCCTGGATCAAAAGTTATGACCCCGCGAAGTTGGCACACTTTCTAGAAGATACCATTGCAAATGCTCTTTTGAAATTTGAACTTCATGTTGTAAATTTTCGCCGCCGAATCACCTAAACTCAAATTGAATGTTGTTTTGGCTCCAAAGAAATTAGGAGCTCTATTTATGGGTGGGTTTTCTAATTTTTGGGTAACTTTTTGGGGACAAGCTCGCATATTGCGAAAGGGTTATTCTGTAGCTTTCTGTAGCTTGCATGTATTGTAGAACTTGGGGATTTGAGATCCTCTACATGTAAGAAGTTCCATTTTCTGAATAAAAAAATTATTCTCTTGTTTGTGGGTTATTTTTTGTGTCTCGGGTTTGCGCCCTCATCAAGTGGTATCAGAGCGGGTTTTTCTTGAGCGTGTGGACAGATCGCCGATCATGAGGAAATTCACACCAAGACCGTGGTTATGGGTCAAGGTCAAGAAAGATGCTTCCAAGAGTGGTGCCCGGTAGGCATGGTAGTGCCCGAGGTGGTCGAGGTGGCAAAAATGTTGGTGGAAGAGATGCACTGGCAGCCCTCCAAAGATAGATTGATGCATTACAAGAGCAGTTGAGAAGAGGGTTAAACCTGAGGGAGGAAAGTGATGATGAAAGAGAGGAAGAAGGTTCAGATGTAGAATAGGAAGAAGAAGCAATTGATCAAGACCAAATGCAGCTAATAAGGGCCATTTTGAAGATCAGGAAAGGACCCAAACCAGAAGTCCCAAGTTATTCCGAAAGTCTGAACCCGGAAGAGTTGATCAATTGGATCAACGAGCTAGAAGAATATTTTGAGTATGAGGAAATAGAGGACCCAGATCGGGTTAAGTTTGTGAAAATGAAGCGAAGCTGAAGAGGCCATGCGATGTTGGTGAAAAGAGGTCAGTGGAAAGAATTGAAGAGGAAAAGGCAATATCACGGGTAGGATCACATGGTAGAAAGCGAAGCGGTTCATACGATGGACTACGGGGTTAAGATCTATTGAAGAAGTACAAGGGTTGAAACAAAGGAACAAGATCTATGAAAGAATATACTGAAAGATTTCCTGAATAATCATGAATGGGTCATAGAACCAATAAGGAGAAGGTAACCGATATCTTAATGGGTTATGACCAAGCATTCAAAGGGTCGCCAGTTAGAATGACCACCGTGAGGATGTGTATCGGTTTAACAAAGGTGGAAGAAGCTGAAAGGTGATGGCAAAATGAGGAGGTCCGCCGGAAGAACAATAAGCGAAGACGCCGAAGCCGAAAATATTAAGTAAAATGTGGTACCAAGCAAAAAGCAAAGAATAACGCCCTCGTGAAGTAAAGCGAAGTAGTGATCAAAGTAGAAAGGATAAAGGGGTCAAGATCTAGAAATGGTGGTTTCAGAGGAATGTGTTTCCAGTGTGGTGAAGAAAGGCATCGAGCCTATGAATGTCCACAACACCAAGGAAGGGCAGACAAAAGGCTAGAAGGTCATGGAAGGGTTGCACATGCGGATGAGGAGGCCCAATCGACGTGAGATGATGCTAAAGGAAAACCCTAGTGATTAGGGAGAGCCCCACAGTGGCGAGGAAAGGGGCGAGCGGAGGGAAGAATTTTGTTTTAGCACAAGGTGCAGAGTGTGAAGAGGAAAATGTTGTGATGTCATTATTGTGGTGGGAGCGATATCTGGTGTCGAGGAGGAGATGGTCACAAAGTTGGTGAAGAGGGAAAGGCACCTGCATCCGTATCAGATTTCCTAGTTGCAGAAAGACCACAAAGTTTTGGTCAATGAGCAGTGTCTAGTAAAGTTCAAGATCGGGAGCTACCATGATGAGGTACTCTGTGATATCATCCCCATGGATGCATGTCACATGTTGTTGGGGAGGTCGTGGCAGTTCGATAGGTGAGCTATACATGATGGCCATGCAAACACTTATTCCTTGACAAAGGATGGGGTTAATCACAAGTTGAAACTAAAGACGGCGAAGAAAGGTATCGCGATGGTGCTAGAATTTGTTATGTAGGCGGAAGAAAATTTTTTTAGAAGGTATGAAGCATGAGTGTGTGTGTTATGCATTGATTCCTAGAATGAGTAATGAGGATAGTTAGAAGGTTCCAGAAGAAGTTTTTGGGATGTTGGATGAGTTTCAAGATATTGTTTCTAATAATGTACTTGAGGTTTACCACCATAAGGAAGATCAGTCATTAGACTTGATTCCTGGAGCCACCTTGCCAAATAAGGTAGCTCATAGAATGACTCCAGCAGAAAATGAGGAGTTGAACAGACAAGTTCAAGAGTTGTTGAGAAAGGGTTTGATACGAGAGAGTTTGATTCCATGTGTAGTACCTGTAGTACTAGCACCAAAGAAGGATGGGGAGTGGAGGATGTGTACAGATTCCCGAGCCATAAACAAGATAACAATCAAGTACATATTTCCCCTGCCAAGGATGGGTGACCTGATGGACTGTTTGAGTGGAGCTTAGTACTTCACAAAGATTGATCTGAAGAGTGGATATCACTAGATCCAGATTCGAGAGGGAGATGAATGGAAGACCACCTTCAAGACCAAAGAGGGTTTGTACGAGTGGTTAGTCATGCCTTTTGGGCTAACCAATGCACCGAGCATATTCATGTGGCTCATGAACGAGGTACTAAAAGAATTTCTAGGAAGTTTTCTTATTGTGTATTTAGATTATATTTTTATTTTTAGTAAGACGTTGGATGAGCATCTGATGCATATTCGGAGAGCCTTTGAGAAGTTAAGAGAAGAGAAACTGTTGATTAATCTGAAGAAGTGCAGTTTTGTGAAGAGGAGTTAGTGTACTTGGGGTTTGTTGTATCAGCAGAAGGTCTCAAGATGGACCCAGAGAAGGTGAAGGCTATTCTGGAATGGCCTACCCCAGGAACTGCTACTGAGGTGAGATCTTTCCATGGTTTGGCTAATTTTTATAGAAAGTTCATTAGAAACTTGAGTAGTATTTGTGGACCCACGACTAAAACAATGAGAGGGGATAGAAAAGGAATTCAAGTGGAGCACTAGAGCAGCAAAGAGTTTTGAACTGTTGAAGCAGAAGGTAACAAAGCAACCTGCTCTAGCCCTCCCAGATTTCAACAAGGTGTTTTAGGTGGATTGCGATGCTAGTGGTTGTACCATTGGAACAGTGTTGAGCCAAGAAGGTAAGCCCATTGCCTATTTCAATGAAAAGTTAAATGATGCCAAGAGAAAGTATTCTGTATATGATTAGGAATTTTATGCAATAGTTCAAGCATTAAAGAAATGGAGACATTATTTGTTGCCGAAGGAATTTGTTCTATATACTGATCATCAGGCTTTGCAGTACCTAAATAGTCGGGGAAAATTAAATCAGAGGCATATGAAATGGGTAGAGTTTTTGCAGAGTTATACCTTTATTTTGAAACATAGGAGTGGGAAGTCAAATAGGGTTGCAGATGCCTTAAGTAGGAGGCATACATTGATGACAAATATGCAGATTGAAGTGGTTGGGTTCAATGAACTCAAGACACTGTATGCAGAAGATCCTAATTTTGCAGAGGCTTGGAAAGCTTGCAAGGAACCTGTTACAGTGGACAGGACATGGTGGCTAGATTTCATAATCCAGGATGGCATGTTATTTAAGGAAGTCAATTGTGTATCCCAAGGAGTTCCATGAGGGAGAACCTAATAAAAGGAGAAGCATAGTGGAGAGATAAGCGGGGACATTTTGGTTGGGATAAGACCATTGCCATTATAAATTGAGTATTATTATTGGCCTTAGTTGTCACAGGATGTGAAGAAGTTTGTAAAAAGCTGCAAGGTATGTCAGATGGCTAAAGGAGTGAGACAGAATACAGGCTTATATCAGCCCTTACCTATACCAGAAAGGCCATGGGAGGATATAAGTATGGACTTTGTTCTTGGTTTGCCAAAGACATAATGAGGGAATGATTCAGTCTTTGTGGTGGTTGATAGGTTTTTGAAAATGGCACATTTCATTCCATGTCCCGGAAGACCCATGATGCGATCGCATTGCTGACTTGTTCTTCAAAGAGGTGGTGAGCTACATGGTTTGCCAAAGAGTATTGTTTGGATCTGGCGACACCAAATTTGTGGGGTACTTTTTTGGAAGAACCTTGTGGGAAGAAGCTGAAGACAGAGTTGAAGTTCAGTTCTACACACCATCCACAAACAGATGGGCAGATAGAGGTTGTTAACAGGAGTCTGGGTAACCTACTGAGATGTTTGGTAGGAGATAAACCCAAGGGATGGGACTTAATCTTACCCCAGGCATAATTTTCTTACAACAATTATGTCAACAGAAGCACTAGTAGATCACCATTCCAGATTGTGTATAGAGGTAGCCCCAAAATAGCTCCAGAATTGAGGAAGATGGACCAAGAGAAGAAAACAAGTGTTGAAGCTAAATATTTTGCAGAACACATCAAGGATATACATGAGAAGGTAAAAAAACATATTAACAAGATGAATATGCAATATAAGGCTAAGGCAGATCAGAAGAGGAGGTATAAGAAGTTTTAGATTGGTGATGAAGTGATGGTCCACTTGAGGAAAGAAAGGTTTCTGGTGGGAACATATAACAAATTGAAGATGAAGAAGTTCGGTCCCTATAAGATTTTGAAGAAGCATGATTCAGGGAATGCATATGAGGTAGAGTTGCCTGATGGAATCAACATTTCCCCTGTGTTCAATATTTCAGATTTGACAGAGTATCATGAAGGTGGAATAGAGGAAGCACCAGTAATAGGGTAGTATAACATTCCAGCACCTACTTTAGAAAGGGAGGAGATTGAGGCAATCTTGGATAGTCATGTGGGAAGGAGTACCAGAAACAGGCAGTATGAAGAATATCTAGTGAAATGGAGAGGATGACCTATGGAAGATTCATCATGGTTGTCTAAGGTGACAGTTGACCAGTTGGGTTTTCCTCAACCATCTGAGATGTGATAGGGCCACTTCTCAAATTACCCTGGGTGTCTGATGCAGGATCATCTAGTGGTGTAAGGGCAATCTTTCATCACCCAAAAATAGTTAAATTTCAAGTTTCTCAGTTTTTAGATGTTTTTACATTTTTGGATACCCTTTTCATCATAATAAAATTCTCAATTTATGGTTTTTATTTTCGGTTCCTAGGTTGAAAGATATTGCAGTTTTAGTTTCCCAGATTTGCACCTAAAAATCTTTCGAGTGGGATTTGAGGCACTTAGAGCTTCTAGAATGGTATTCAAATTTTTTGAAATTGGCGTAGCAGATTTCGAGCGTGTTCTTGAATTTGAAACCTTTCCAACGGTTCAAATGGTTCGCGAATTGGAGTCCTAAATCAAAAGTTATGACCCCACGAAGTTGGCACACTTTCTAGAAGATACCATTGCAAATGCTCTTTTGAAATTTGAACTTCATGTTGTAAATTTTCGGTGCCAAACCACCTAAACTCAAATTGAATTTTGTTTTGGCTCCAAACAAATGAGGAGCTCTATTTATGGGTGGGTTTTCTAATTTTTGAGTAACTTTTTGGGGACAAGCTCGCATATTGTGAAAGGGTTATTCTGTAGCTTTCTGTAGCTTGCATGTGTTGTAGAACTTGGGGATTTGAGATCCTCTGCATGTAAGAAGTTCCATTTTCTGAATAATAAAATTATTCTCTTGTTTGTGGGTTATTTTCTGTGTCTCGAGTTTGCGCCCTCATCACATTATACACCATCAAAGAAAAAGGGTTACAACCAATGAGATGAGGGTGACCAAAAGGAGAAAATAGAAAGTCAAAAATCTAAGCACAAAATCCCAAGTTTAACACACACCCCACACATTCACATCATGGGGAAACACATCACAAGACACCACAAATGTCTATAATGCATCCCCTGTAGGAAGAATATTAGTGCATTGCACACTACATGGAGGGTCCTATCCTTTCCACCAGTTCTTGCACCATTGACCAACACCACCTAGGGACCAACTCAAATTGCTAAGTGAGAATGACAGGAAGGTGAAAACCTAAGATCAAGAGTCTAAATGTAAGGTTAACATAACGGGCTCAATTAACCTAAAGTACCCAGTGTTTGATAATCTTGGCATCTAACCAAACAAATTTCTGCACAATTTTTTTTTTTT
This sequence comes from Sequoia sempervirens, assembly GCA_007258455.2. Classification (NCBI taxonomy): domain Eukaryota; kingdom Viridiplantae; phylum Streptophyta; class Pinopsida; order Cupressales; family Cupressaceae; genus Sequoia; species Sequoia sempervirens. Next base: position 3,459 of record VDFB02002100.1, on the reverse strand, counting down.
TATTCAAATATTTTGAATTTAAAAATAAAATTTATTAATAAGTGGATTATTAATCCTCTATATATATTAATTTTAAAATAAACATTATTTACCATGTTTAAGTAATTATCTTCACATGATAAATAGTTATCAATTATTATAATATAATTTAAACAGAGCTTTTTACCAAAGCGATTTAATTTACTTTTTAATAATAAAACATTTACTTTTAATTAACAATTTAAGTTAATCATTTATCACAAACCATAACATTTATATTTTATAAAATTAATTTAGGTGATTATTATTCTATTTTTTCAAATTTATTGAATTACCTTAGCAAATCAATTTTCAATTTAATAAATTAATTTAAACGAAGCCATATAAACTATTAAGTACACCAATAAACAACTTACTCGAGATTCAAAGATGACCGAAACAGAGGGGCACTACATAGTCACCCTAAAACTGACATCACTTCCTCTTAATTAATTAAATAGCTTTATTTAATTAATTAATATATTTTCCTCTTATAATTAATTAAATATTTTATTTAATTAATTATATAACCTTCTAAAACTATAGTTCTTATAATCAATTAAATAATTCTCATTATTTAATTGATCTCATTAAAATCCCCTATGCTCCTAATTCTAATTATATTAATTAATCCTTGATTAATTAACCTACTAACCTCCATTATCCCATTCTCCAACTATTAACTCCACCCACCTCATTATGCTAATTAATCCCTAATTAACTATCCTAACCCCCATCATTACCATTATTTCATAATTTAAAATTCATCCTTAATCTTGTCTCATTAATGCCACAAATCTCACCTACCTCCACTATCTTACACCTAGCCTCCAAAATCAAATGAGGTGTCATTTCAAGGTGTGTTCACACATGTGTAAGCACACCTCATCCCCTCTCCTACAACCAATTGTGACACTTGTCACAATAATAATAAGCCACATATCTTGGTTCATGCATCACATTCCTAATCAATCCTAGCCCTCCATCAACTTTCAATCTTAGCCCTCCATTTTACCCTCCAATTTTCTATAAATTGGGCCTTCATCCTCTCATTTCACCATCTTAAAATTGGCTATGATAATGTTGGTGCAATTGTGAGAAATACACATTCAACACCTAGAGAAAATCTAACAAGAGTAGGGTGCATCTTGGAGCTCAATCCTTGAGGGTCGTTAAAGTTATACATTTGTCTTATGTTTTTTATGCTTATTTTCTTTGTATTTTCATGCTTTTGATGGTAAATTAACCCCTCTAAAATTATTTAAACCTCATTGTACCTCTCATATTTAAAAATATAATCATGATTTCATTCAAATCTTGTGACATTCTTAGTAATTTGGATACATGATATCATATGAACGAGGATTACAAAAATAATAGCCTTTATCATTAGTTTTCCATCAATAACCACCAACCTTTCCATGTCTCAAATTTAGTTTTTGACACCCCTATAGTATTATCCTTGTGTCTAATCCTTACAATCCCTTTGAATAATGGAACACTAAGATATTTACTCAAGATGATATCAATAGTGAATCCAATATGTTAAAAAAAGCCTTCTTGCAATGCCCTCTTCATCTTAATAAAAAGGTCTTATCTTTGTTAACAATATATCTAGATGAAGATATACAAAAATCCAATGTGCATTCGATTGCATTTACCTCCTCAATTAAAAAATAGTGCCATCTACAAACTATTGATGGATGATGGGATCCATATTTCTTATAATCTACATTCACCCATGAAATCCATCACCTTGATTTCTCTTCCAATCACTTCTTCAATTAATACAAAAATGAAGGGGGGTAATTTTATCCTTATCTACTTCCTCTCACCACTTCAAATAATACACAAGGTTTTCTATTGAATAAGATTGAAAACCTAGGGGTGGTTATGCAACTAAATATCCATTCAAGCCATTTCTACCCAAAACCAAACTTCTTTAGTATTCTCATTAGAAATAGCCAACTAGGGTAAGTGCACAAAGATGGGGGACTAAAAATGGCTCTAAGTAGCCACACTTTTTCTGAAATTAGGAAAGAATGGCCTCAGATGAGAAATATAGTTACATTCAAATTTTGAAGATGCAATGAAAGCAAGAGTTGTACTGCTTTGAATATACTTTCTAAACTACTATTTTTTTTTTTAAATGGTAGAGATTAAGGGGTTTGAAAAGGAAGGCCACACAAAGTGGTCCTATTTTTAAAAAATAAAAAACATAGCATAGTGTCTAGTGTGCATCCCCTAAAATGTCAACATGTTTTTAGTATTTCAAAACTCACTTTAGTGATAAATAAGTTAACATGATGTAGTTTATGCCCAATTTTTTTGAAATTTTTTAATGAATATATATTTTTTTACTATTTTCAAAGTGGACACATCTTGCAAAAAAAAATATTGAGCATTTTTCCCCCTAAAATTTTTGAAAACTAATTGAAAATAATAATATGTGTATAAAAGAGTCTAGTTTCTAAAAATGTAACTTATTTAAAAGTTTTATGAGTGGTTAAAAAATAAATTCAAAAATACCACACATTGGTTTTTGAAAAAAAACCAAATATGCTAACAAAAGACATTAAAGATGAAAACATTATCATACTCAAAATGTGAAAAAATTACATGGTTAGAAAGCTAAGAGAGAGCTTAACATTATTTTGGTATTTTCTTGAATTGACATTGAAACATGTTCAAATTTGATGGGGAGCACACTTGAGATTATGCCATTTTTTTTTACTATTTTAAAAAACATGTCATTGGAGGATTAAAATTCACTCCAAACCTTTAGGTTGGAATCCCAAGGTAAATCCACACCAAAGGCTTGGAAATTTCTAATGCAAACAATAACATGCTTGTGTTATTATTTTCTTTGGAAAATTTTCTTTCTATTTCTCTTTCTCTTTCATTGAAACTATATACATGAAATAAATATCTCATGTATATAGTTTTAGGATAGAATGGTTTTGGATCTCTAGGAGTTATAATGGAAATTCTAGGTTTTAGAAGATCTTATAATTTTTAAGATAATCAAATTTCAAAAATTAACAAGTCAAACTTCAGTAATCATACGGCTCCCATCATCTTTCTCTCTCACTATCTTACTCTATCTATATTCCTTTCACTCTAAACCTCTCTCTCCCCTACTTTTTCCTATTCCACCTCTCTCTCTTCCCCTTCTTCCTTCAATATCTACTTCTCTATATCACCTATATCTCTATAGAAAAAGTAGAGGGGAGGAGAGAGAGAGAGAGACAAAAGGAGGGAGGGAGAAGTAGGGAGTGAGAGAGAGGGGAGAGAGAAGTAGAGAGGGAAGGAAAAAGTGAGAGATATGTGATATATATAGAATTAGAGAGGGAAGGAAAGAGAGAGGGGGGAGGGATGGATTGAGTGAGGGATAGGTAGAGAGGGGTAGGTGATATGGAGATAAGTAGAGAGGGAAGGATG
>VDFB02002099.1:0-25764 GCA_007258455.2 Sequoia sempervirens | reverse complement strand
CCAATTTTGACTAATTACGAATCGAACAAGTTTTTTTCCTTTCTAACAAGCCTCAAGTACTTGTTTGACCAAACTTTGATTGGTCATAACTTTGACATACAAACTCCTTTTTTTCTTGTTAAAGTTACGTTGAGTCTAGTTTTCTGAGCTCTTCAAGATGACACTGATTACTAGAGAGTATGGAATACTTCAAATTTTGACATCAAGTATCCATCTGGATCATATTTTTATCTTGTTATAGCCACTAAACCCATATAAAAAAGAGTACTTTTTACCTGCTAGGGAATCAAGCACTTGGTCAATCAAAGGTAGTGGAAAGTGATCCTTTCTAGTGGTTGTGTTTATCTCTATATATTCCACACATACCCTCCAATTTCCTCCTTTATGGGGGAAAATAAATAGAGGTGACACCCATTGACTGTCAGAAATAAGGTAAATGAAGCTTGCATCAAGTAATTTTTGTAGCTCAGTTTTAACTATTTCTCTTAAGGCAGGATTAATCCTTCTCTGGATTTGCTTAATTAGTTTAAAAGCATAATTTATGTATATCCTATGTATGCATGATTTTGTATCAATCCCCTTCACACCATGGTAATGCAAACGCTATTGTGTGTGCCTACAACACAGTGTTTAGAGAATTTTGTTGTTCTTTAGTTAATCCATTATTAGTATTCAACATTTTACCTAGCATAATTTCCAATTTCTTAGATGTTGATTGTACAGATGAAAGTTTAAGTTCACTAATGTTTGGGACACATTATTATGGCAATAAGTAATGGAAAATTTGGGATACTTCATTTGATGAATTTGTAGGTATAATATTTTGTAATGGATCCTGTAGACATGAAAGACAGTCTTATTGTTGTGAGTTCCTACTCTAGTTATTTTGTATTATGTTGGAAATTAATTCATTCTCATCTTGATTACTTAACAGGGGGTTGCATTCAATAGTCATGATACTTTGTAGGGAATATTGGTCTTCTTCATCTAAGGTAGACCAAATAGTCTACTCTAGATCTACATGAGGTTAGACTAGTGGATAGAGGGCCAATTTCTTAGTCATGATTACATTTGAGATAATCATATTCCCAAACCTACAACCTATAAATGCATTAGTTGTTTCTAACCATCATTTGCCTTAAATAAGTGGATATCCTACAAGGTTGTCCTTTGGCTGCAAGACTATGAAATTTTCAAGATACTCCAATGATGCCCTCAGGTTTCACTATTGACCTATCTACCAACTGTAAGAAAATGGGTGTAGGTCTAAGGTTTACTAGTTGTAGCAACTACATTGTCTCCTTAGTCATGAAATTAATGGCTACCTCTAAATCAATCAAGGTGTTTTTGATAAGGGTTCCATTTATCTTAACATCCATTCCAGACTTCTAGGGTCTATATATTTAGGGACAGTTATATTCCCTAGCATAATGTCAGCAAGGTTCCCTAGGAAATGTACTATCTAAGGTTCCTTCATCTTTCTCCCTAGATTTTTAAGACAAAGGTCTCTTACCATATTGGTGCAAATTGGAATATCCTTGATGGCTTGAATGAGGGGAATTTTGATACACACATCCTTAAGCTGACCCAATAGGTCTATCTCAGCTTGGTTTTCATGTCTTGGAATATCTAAATGGTCAAGTAATGGAGGCTATAGTCTTGAAATAGTCCAGTTTACCTAATTTGACACAAGCTCTAGAGGTGAATTATCTAAAGCTTCTATTGTGGGTTCCTCATCCACCATTTCAATGATTTGAGGGGATGAAGGCCCAACCAGTGTTTTCCCTGACTTGAGGTGTACATCACTCACCTCTAACACATAAGTAGGGTATTGAATAGCCTCATTAGTGTAGGCTTGTTGAACAGGCTTGTTATTGGGATAAGGTGCAGGTTGGGTAGGTAGTTGTGGTGCTCTTGGTGGCTGAGATGTTGGGTTTGATGTATTGAGAATGATGGCCTATTATTTTGGCTATGAAGGTAGCAAAGGCTATGTTGGGAAAATGTGTCTAAACCTTACAATTATATACAATTTGTTGTTTATAGGATGTGTGTATATATATATCTATGTTTCCTAGTTACACCGATAGGTGTATACAATGGAAACACAGAGCAAAATGTGAGCATGTTAACTTTTTCAAGAAACTTCCAAAATGGCCAACATACATTAAATAATGATATATTGTAAATCTAGATTGTTCATTATTAAGTTTTAGATCTAATAGAAGATATTTTGTTGGCTTGTATTTCCCTAGAATGTAACTCTATTTCATGAGGGAATTGTATTATAGTTGTGGTAGAGAGAGATGGTGATGTATTCTAAGAGTCTATTAGTGGTCATGTGTTCTCTTGATCTTTGAGTGGTGATACTCCGGTGAGAAGCTTTCTCTGCAAGTATATTGTAATCCTTGTGATTTATTGAATAATATATTGGGAATATTTTAGAGTGTGGGTTTTTTCTCGTGAAAGGGTTTCCCCCATGTAAATCACTATGTTGTGGTATGCATGATATTTATTTTTATTCTATTTATGTTTTTGTTACTATTAAAGATATGTAAAGTTTTGTGTTATTCTCCTCTCAAGATTAGTGTAGGAATTTGTTCCACTACCTTAGCTTCCTTACAAGTGCTATCAGAGCTTGATCATCTTTGGTTTCATTTGTGAGTTGTTGGGTTTTTTGAACTAATACAAATTTGAGTGGGAGCTTGTGTAGAAGAAACTTAGTGATCTTGTTATAGGAATTTTCAGATGGCAAGTTCATCGAGGAGAATAGAGGTGGAGAAATTTTGTAGAAATAATTTTGAGACATGGAAGCTAAAGATGGAGGATCTATTGATAAATCAAGATCTATGTGATGCAATTGGTGAGAATATTTCAAGGACCACATATCCTACTTAGGCTGCTCAATATGATGTTATGGACCATAAAACCAAGGTTCTAATTATATTATGCTTGGTAGACTGTTTTAATTGATGTCTATGAAGAGACCTTTACATAGAAACTATGGAAGAAGCTTGGTGAGATGTATCAAGCCAAATCCTTAGTGAACAAGATTTTCTTGAGGAATAAATTGTATTCCTTGAGAATGGAAGAGGGTGGATGAATCATAGACCACCTGGAATCATTCAATATGTTGGTGGATCAATTGAAATTAGTTGGTGTCAAAATGGATGAGGAGGAGAAATGTCAGATCTTGCTTTGTTCTTTGCCTAATTTGTGGGTGAACTGTAGGTTTTTTGGACTAGGAATGCTATGTCTCTTTTGTTGAACCATTAGGGTCTTTCACCTAATGAAAAAGATAGATCCCACACCCAAAATCTACATGGTTCACTTAATCTAAGATATGTATAATGAAATTATGTCTAAATGCAATGTTCTAGATGTAGCTAATTGATAAGATTGATTGATTAAGTATGCAAAACCTAATAAATAAGTGATGTTTGAAAACACATTATGTACTACAAAAATACTTAGAAATGAATGCAAAACTAAACAGAAATGAACCAAACTAAAAGTGTTCACCTAGAATGTGGATGAAGATTGGAAATGTTGTTGATGCTAGTTTTTAGGCCTGGTGGGACTCATTCGCCATTTTAGGCGAATTAGTCCTAGTTCTACAAAACTAAGCCAGAACATGTTTTTCACAAAAGGGTATCCAAAAATGCAAAAAACCAAAATTGACCTTGGAGTGGGACTCATTCACCACCCATGGTGAATGGGTCCACTTTTGAATTTTTGAATTTTCAAAAGTGGAATCTGGATCTTATGATCTGCACTTTAGCTTCCTACAGGCGTCCGCTTCTGAAACTCTAATTTCCGAACTTGAAAGTGAGTTTTTGTTGATATTTTGACTTGTTGAATGAAAAAAAGGCTTGAGAAACTTTTCAACTTTATCTTCAATGATTTCCAAGCTTCCAAGAGACCTAGATCTACAAACACACAAGACAAAAAGAAGAGATGTTGAATGTTATGGCATGGGGGTTTTCCTTGGTCAAAGCCCTTTTAGGTAATTAAACCAAAATGATGAAAGAATGTAATGAAACATGAAATAATGGAGTTTATTACCTTGTCAAGATGTTTGGTCTTGAAACTCTACAACAAAACATGAAGAATTTGTCCTTGAATGTCTGAAAATTGATATATTGATGACTTGAAATGATGAAACCCTAAGTTGCTTGACTTGAGATGGAAGAATGATGGATGGATAATGAAGTCTAAAAGTTGTGATTTAGGGTTAAAATACTTATATTTATAGGAATTTCACCTATTTTACCCATTAATACCTCATCACAGGTCGACATGAAGAAATAATAAACTTAAATTTCACTTTTTTCTCACTAAAAGGTCAAAAATGAGCCAAATGGGACTCATTCACCACCCATGGAAAATGGGTCCCACCTGGATGGGATTGATTCACCATGCATGGTGAATGGGTCCTACATGGGCCAATTTGGTAGCTAAGATGCTAAGAGATGAGGAAATAAGGTTTAAGTTGCAACTTTGTCAGTTATATGATCAATTTAAGCCTCAGGGTGCACAATATGGGTTAATAGGGGCCTATTAGTGATGATGTAAAGGTAAATTAGGGCTTGGGATATAGAATTCAATGTGAAAGTGTGATTAAATGCCCTTTACAACACTAAAATGAGGTCCACTTAGCCTAGGAAGGCACAAGAATCAATGTGAATGTGCAAGACACATTAAAACACTAGTTTATCATAAAGTTTATTGCAAAAACCTTCTAGATTGATGTAATAATGTTATTAAACATATTTTATAATGTTGAATTAAGGATAAATGGGTTCATTAAGTCTATAAAAGTGTGAAATTCCATTACAAAACTTTACAACATCTTTACAAGACATCGTTAAAAGCATGTTATTCAATTTTCAAGGGTCCAAGACCTAGTGTGGATGCATAAAATGCCTCACTACACCTGAATCAAGGCCTCATTAAGTCCAAATTATCATGAATTATTCCCATGTCAAGAAAATGGTACTTTTTTCTACGGTGCATTTAGCCCCCACTTTAGTGAGAGGAGAACTTGCTTCAAACTCACACTAAAGTAGACATTCAAGAGATATCCAAATGTATAGATGCAGATGACAAAGAATGGAAAAGATCAAAGGAGGTGGCCAAGCCCCCAAGATCGAAGATCCTAAGTAAAACCATCAACATACATAATCATGCAATGGCAAGAACTAGGAAGATGAAAATGAAAAGATGGATCAAGCTTAGATCATTTTTCCAACTAGTTGTGGATTAGATCTAGGTTGTTTGTTTGAAAAGGAAAATGCATACTCACTATGGGGCAATGAAACTCTTGGTTTTCCACTGGGTGAGAAGTCCACAACATACTCACTCTGGGGCCATGGAACTTTTGATTGTCCACAGGGTGAGAAATCCTAAAGGTGAGAAACATACACTAGTTGGTATATACTCAACACGTTGGTGGCTATGGGGAAAGTCGTACCTCAGAATGGGCTTCCCACTCAACCATATCAAAGTTATACCTCCTGATAACTTTAATAAGGCACCTCAAAGAAGATGATGTCATTTTGATCTCTATGAGGTAAGTACAACTTCGTATGCTTGACACTCATAGACATTGTAAATGCAAAATAGTGTAAGGATTGTTCAAAGGGATTTTTCTTTGTCTGTACAATGTATCATCTTAGGGAATGTCATGCTCAATGTCTCCAAGAGAGGATAAGTGTAAATGATCTCATCTTGTTTCCAAGAGAGGAAAAGTGCAAGGTCTCATCTAGGGAAACATTGCACCTAATGCTTCCAAGAGAGGGAATCGCAAGAAAATCACATAATAAAATGTGAGTGGTGATGTATGCCCCCTCTTTAAAGTAGTTGTGAACAACTTTACTATGAGTAATTGCTTTAAAGTAGAAGAAGAGGAAATGGGAGCTTACTCGGAAAGCCCTATTCCAAGTCATATGTTTTCGAGAAGCTACGTCATGAAAAAAGGAAGTATGTCACATGTGAGCCAACTAAAGGCATGTTGTTTACATCCCAAGCTTGCTCTTATATGTTCATGAAAAGTTAATGACTATCCCAAGGAGGTGACCACAAGTGACATACAAGGACAAGGCTACATAACCCTATGCCCCCATTGCATGTAGGACAAGGGTGAGCTGAAACGATTGATGAAATGTATGCTAGAGTGAAAATAAAATCAATTAGAGGAATGACGTACCCCCACATAGGGAAGCATACCAAACTCCTGAAAATGTTGGATTTTATGACTCAAATCCATACATTCATTAGTGGAGTGACCATGAACTCTATGATAGGTGTAGAATGAAGTCTTGGAAGAGCATTTCTTTCAAGTTCTAGGTGGAAGAGTGATCAAGTTATCTTGGAGGAGCCTCAACAAGATACCCTCTTGATCAAGAGGAGAAGGTGGTCTTGTGATTTGTTTCAAAGATACATCTTTCTTAGTATTGGATGTCATACTGACATAAATTTCTCTAGATTGTGACATTTTATTCTCCCCATTATAGTAGGGTATAAAATCTAACGAATTCAAATCATGAGCATTTTGCAAGATGAAATTGAAATTAAGTGAAGGTGTAGTTGTTTGTGTCATTTTTTAAAGGATGATTTTCAAGACCACTAGTGTTGATGAGCTTAGGATGGATGACTGTTAAGGATGATGTACAAGTGTTTTTTGTGATATTATTGATGTTGAGTGAAGGTTTGTTGATCTTGGAAAAAAGACCATAACCAAGACCATGAGTCATTTGTTGTGTGTTAAGCTCTATAGGGTTGTGGATACCTTGTTCTCGAACACCACATCATTTTCCACCATATCCATGTTGTTTCATGAGTTCATAACCTTTTCCATAAATATTTTTTATTTATTTTGGATTGGGTGGTGGTTGATCATAAGCATCATCAAAGGTAACTGTGTAGTTTTCTTCTTTGTCGAAAGTAGTTGAAGCGGATGCTTTCGAAAGGTCTTCTGAATTTTATGTTGACATGATTGTTGGTTGGTCTTGTTTCTAATTTATTTTGTGTGATTATGTATTCCCCTATATATTATTGTGTGAATTCTAAGGATCCCCAATCATCACCAAATAATTTAGACACCGATTCCTCATTGTTTTGTTCAATTTCAAGAGGGTCTATATTGGATGTTGGAATCAATGTTTTCAGAGGACTTGTAGCTCCTTTTTCAAGGTGCAAGCAACTTTCAGGCTCGGGGTCTATTTCAACTTGATAAATTTTATTGTTATAGACATATTTCATTCTACAATGAAGGGTCGAAGGCACTGCATTCATCTCATGAATCCATGGTTTTCCTAAAAGAAGATTATACGAAAGATCATAAGGCATGACATGACTAGGAGTTTGCAAATTAGCCACCCCAATCGTAATTGGTAAAGTGATTATACCGAATGGTTGTTGTGTGATCAAAAAATAATATGCTTAATGAAATAAGATAAATACCTATTCAAAACACACCAATAAGACACATTGTATCAAAACATAAAAATAAAAGGTAAGTAGATGCAAACTCAATATTCTACTCGATTGTCATCCTATTGTCCCTCTATCTCGCTAAGCCTTTTGTTGATTCCAGCTTTTGCTCTCAGATTTGTAGGCTAGCCTCAACAAATTGTCTTACTAAAGAACGAGATTTAAATATGATGCATGATGCAAGATTAAGTTATGATATGAAATAAGACTAAGATGATTGAAGTAAACATGATGCTATGATAGTAGAATGCTAAATGAATTAAATGCATGAACTCTAATTAATTGCCTATTATCAATGCTTAGATTCACATAGGTATTTATAGAGTTTTTCGAATGATTCTGATTGGCTGTCTTGATTGACGGCTATAATAATTCCTGGCAGATCGAATGGCTGAAGAAGGAAGAAACTGAAGAGAAAATAGAAGAAAACTTGAAAACAAGATTTTTCTATTTTTATAAAAGAGAAGAAGATAAGAAGATAAGAAATCATCTTTCTTTAAAAGAATAAAAGAAAGATTTAAAAGCTGATAAATAATGAATTAAAAATTCAATCATTTATTTGTGGATGATATTCAGCTTTTTCTTAATTAAATTAAATATTTAATTCAAGCTTTTAAAGCGTAAGAAAGTTTGTGATAAGAAGAAAAGCTTAATCAGATTTTTTGAAAAAGTGTAAGATCTCATATTTTAATAAAATATTTAATTATGATATGAGAATAAAGCAGAGAGAATTTCACAATTAGATAAAATATCTAGTTGTGATTTAGAAAGAAAGCATAAGATCCTTTAATTAAATAAGGTTTATTTAATTAAATCACTTTGAAATTAATTAAATAAAATATTTAATTAATTAGAAGAAAAATTTAAAATAGAAGAAAGAGAAATATTTAAACTTAATTGGAAATCAAAATGATCTAATTTAAAATTCAAACAATGATAATTAATTTAAATAAATAAAATGCATTTATTTTAATTAATTAAGTGGACATATATGAAAATAATTAAATAAAATAAATTTATTTAATTATGAAAAGAAAAAGAATAAGATGAATGAACAATATAATTAAATTAATTAAATTTAATCATATGTAAAGGACTTTTAGATAAATTAATTAAATAATATATATTTAATTAATTGCGGATATAGACATGACCATTTTTTATGTGTATACATTTTGCCCCTCTTTGAGAGTGATGTGTGAAGCGCGTGCTTCAAAAATTAAAAAATTTGCCGATATGTTTCTGATTTTTGATGTTGATGATGCCCCCTCAGGAGGTAAATCACGGAAGATGATGTCGAGAATGATAGGGAAACAGTGATTTAGCTCCTGATAAATGATGTTTGTGATGGCCCAGTGAAAAATAATATGGAAGGAATGAAAAATGACATTAACTCCCACCCTAATAGACCCTTAAAAGGTAAAAAGGGGTAAAATGAAGTGTCATTTTCACCCTGCTGCTACAGTGAAAAGTGAGCTCTGATAGTGACTTGGCGAGATGGAGATCCCATTGCACAGACATAGATTCGAGCGAGCACGCCGATACCAGAGACCAGTTGCGTATGGACCACTGGTGAGTGATTCTAACCGTTTAGGATTTCAAATTTTGTATTTTGAATTGATTTTACAAATGTTTTAAGTCAGTTTTCAGTTTTTGCATCACGTTTTAGCGCATTTGATAAAAAATTTAGCGCTTTCAAAAAAATTTGTAGCGCATATAGGAAATTATGTAGCGCATCTAGGGTCGAGGTTAAAATGCATCTTTTAGCGCATTCAACAGATAGAGTAGCGCATATAGGTTAAAATCGGCTAGTTTGATCCTGTAGCGCATCTAGGGCACAGAATGGCGCATATAGGACTAGGGCCACAAAATAGATAAAGTTGCGCATTTGAGAGTTAAAGTGGCGCATCCACAGGATAGAATAGCACATACCGAGTTTTAGCGCATTTGAGTAAAGCTGCAGCGCATTTGTGTTTTAGCGCATTTGGGCAACAAAATAGCGCATATGAGAAATTTTTCACAGAATGCTTGTGTGATGAAAAATGATGATTTAAATTGCTTCCTTAGTCAATAGATAGATGAATTGTAGTACCATCATGCTGATATGGGAAAATAATGATAGGAAATCTTATAAAGAACTAATAACTTTGCTTCCAAAATAGAAAACAAAGAGTAGATAGTTGACAACTTTGTGACAAACAACAAAGAGTAAATTGATTGATTGATTTTTTGGTTGATAACTTTGCTTCTCGCGATTGAAAAACAAAGAGTAGATGTCCGATAAATTTTCTTTTTGCGATAGAAACCAAATAGTAAAATGAGGGTAAAAATTTGCATTCATGACTGAAATACAAATAGGAAATGATTTGTGCGTTGATAAATTTGCTTTCCTAAAAAGAAAAATAAATAGTAAAGGATGGTAGAGTAGATTGATTTGATATTCAGATAGATTGATGTAGCACTTGATATGGATCACATATATGATTGATTGATTGTGTTGATATGGGTCATTGATTGGATTTGCTGGATAGATAGATCACATGATAGGAGTCTGATTAATGTGTCCTTGTGATGAAAAAAATAGGAGGCTTTCAAAAGTCTCCAGATTAGAGAGCGGTTCCCACTATGTTGGGAGCGAATAGGAGAGCTTACACCAGCAGAGTTATAGTTGATAGCAGATTGTGGACTGGGACCTTTGTTGGCGATGCCGTGAGGTATTCAGGCCAACAGGGGACTGTTGACCACTTTGGCAGAGAGATGGCACTTGGAGCATAACACTTTTCACTTACCGACCGGTGAGATGAGTGTGACACCCGAGGATGTGTATAGGATTCTTGGGGTTCTAGTTGTCGATGCGCTTGTGGTTTATGACCACAAGGAGATTGGTGGGACTGAGGCGCTACGGCGGATATGTGGCGATGCGAGCATTTGTGGTTACTGGATAGATTGGGAGGATTTCAGTAGGTATCCAGCTTTAGTTGCTGTGCTGGCTGCATTTATTGGAGGCTTCCTTGGACCGGATCATCGGTCGAAGGGATTTGCAGTTGGTTGGGGTAGGATGTTGGAGTGGTTGGTGACACAGCCACATAGGTATGCCTGGGGGAGCTGTATTTTAGCGGACATGTATCATGATCTTCATCAGGTTGTATATAGAGGATCCACGAGCTTGGCGAGTGGGGTGACGCTTCTACAGATCTGGGCGTGGGAGCATATTGTGATCATGAGACCACATTGTACGAGAGCTAGGCCAGCAGGGAGGCCCTATGTGTATGCATATTCTGGTGCACTTGTCCAGCAAAAGCTGGGCAAGGTAGAGTATTGGCGACGGGTATTGGATGATATAGATGCAGTGATATGGAGACCGTACACGGATTGTGAGGCATGGGGGAGTGATCACTTAGAGATGCCTTTTGTCTGCAGACCGCGATATCTAATAGGGCGGACCCCCTTTATTATTGAGAGATTTCTGGCATTACGGGTCCTGAGACAGTTTGGATTTACATAGGCGCCCTGTATGCTGTTTCCACATGGGCTTAATGCAAGGGTGATCCAGATGGGGGCTATGCATTCGCTGTCGTAGCATACACGTAGTATCTCTACCCGCGTTTGTGCTAAGTGGATGTATCCACCGCATGTGTGCGTGATGGATGATGGGGATGATTATGCCTTTATTTTACACATCCATTTATTTACAAAGCAAGCCGATGAGCTTGACAAGGGACATCAGCCACAACCAAGGTGGAGACATGAGTATGTGGCTGGGTGGGAGAGCAGTGGATGGATGGAGGAGGAGGAGGGTGGTGGAGATGAGGACGAGGGTGAGGAGATGGAGATGGAGGAGGGGAGAGCGGAGATGGACAACGGAAGGAGGGATGGTGGAGGAGAGGAGGTCTGGGAAGGATGAAATGGAAAGGGACAGAAGGGGAAGAAAGAAGAAGGAAGGAAGGAAGGGATAGTGGAAGGAAGGAAAGTTAGAGTATGATAGTGCAGTTGCAAGCACAACTTTCACAGGCCCAGACATAGATACATGCTCAGGCTCAGGCACAGGTACCTGCCCCAGATTCGCAGGTGACACAGTTGGTAGCGGAGAGGGATGCTCTTAGACGACGGGCACTGGAGGCCGAGGGTGTAGCACAGAGACTCATGGGTACTGTAGAAAGTACATCATTACGAAAGGCCATTGCAGAGGGATTTGAGGCAGCCAGAGAGGCCGAGTACTACAGAGTCCGATATGAGGAGTTGTGTCCTCTCAAGCGACGAGAGACTTATCCACAATCACATAGCAGGACGAGGACCCGATCACATACATCGACACATGGCAGAGGTTACAGGGCCTCGACGGGATCCTGACGCAGGGGGTAGTGGCAGGCCGCCTCCTTCCGGACCAGCTCCTTCAGGGGCATCTACCAGCTAGTGTTTGGGACTAATATATTGTGCACATATGTAGGGCATGTATATTGAGTTTTGATCATATCTCATGTATTATGTTTTGAACTTTTTAGTTTCATTTGGACATTAGACATTTGTATTATTTTGATGAGCGATGATATGCAGGGGCGATGTTTTTTTGATGATGATATGTTTGTGTATTTTGGATGTGATATGGATGCTACTTTTATGCATGTATGATATGAGATGGATTTTGATATGTTTTTATTGTTTTTGTGGACTAATCTTATGATGCAGGATGATCTAATTTATATGATGTAAATGGATGACCTAGGATGTAGATGCAATGATTGTGATAATGTATATATGAGATGTTAATTTTTTTTATTTTTGTTTCAAATGCATAAAGGAATAGTATGTGTAGGAAATGCATCATGAATTTATGATATGAAAATGGTAGATAATGGATGTGATACTGATAATGATAATGATGAAAAGATAAATGATATGTTTGGTAATGCTTATGTAATGAAAATGGCAATGTGATGATAATATAATAATTATAATGTGGAATGCAATAAAATGAGATAATGATAGTAAATGATAAATGAGAAAATAATAATGGGATGATGAACGATAATGATATGGGAGAAAAGGTAATGATAATAGTAATTGAGAAATGGTGATGTTATGAAAAATAGTGATAACAATGATATGAAATGATGAATGAAAACGATAATGTGATGAAAATGAGAGTATGAAATGATAAAGGATAAGGATCTAATGATAGAAAAATAAAATGGAAATAATAATGATACTGATAATGATAGAAAGTGAAATAGAAATGATAATGATAATGATAATGATAATGATAGAAAAGGATAATGGAAATTATATCGATAATGATAATGATAAAAATTATAATGGAAAGGATAACAATAATGATAATGATAATGGTAATGATGAAATGATAATGAATGAGAAGATGATAATGATGATGATAAAATGATAATGGAAATGAATAATAATGATATGAATGATAATGATAATGAATGAGAAAATGATAATGATAATGGAAATGAATGATAATAATAATGAATGAGAAAATGATAATGATAATGATGATGATAATGATAATGGAAATGAATGATAATGATAATGAATGAGAAAATGATAATGATAATGATGATGATAATGATAATGGAAATGAATGATAATGATATGAATGATAATGATAATGAATGAGAAAATGATAATGATAATGATGATGATAATGATAATGGAAATGAATGATAATGATAATGAATGAGAAAATGATAATGATGATGATGATAATAATGAATCAAATGTCCAAATGTCCTCCACAAAGAGTTCAAAACTACATGACAACCGTTAATGTTTTCATTCAGCCTTTCCGAACACTGATGTGAATCCAATATGCAGATATATACAAATGATCTAACTAACATGCAACTAAATGAAACTAACCAATTTGTTGAGCTTGTTATAAGCATTCTTGAATCATCATAGAGCATCTTAAAATGTTGGAAGTATGTACAAGCATCAAAGGGGAAATTAGCGCCAATGATGACCTGAGTACAACTTTCATGATTTTTGATATAGCAAGCGAACACAAGCATCGAGGTATAATTAAACCGAGATGACCTAAGCATTTCTTGCGTAAACAGACAAAGATTAACCACCCTTCCGATGCAAATGTGGAACTGTCATCAATGATATTGCTTTGGTAATCATGTCCTATGACATATTTGCATCGAATTGATCATTAACCTCAAGACAACAGACAAAGAAAAATCATTCTCGTTCCTTGCCACTCTAGTTCAGTACATCATCGAGTGTGCTCTAGAGTAATGATATCGAAAATCAAACAACCTTTGTTCAAAATGTAATACTGTTATTTCATACATTATTCAGATTTTTAGATCATCCAATAGACAATGATATGGTATTTGCTGAAAATTTTTCATGATAAGACTTGATGATTGGATAAGGTTTTGCGTGAGTTGGTTGTTTGTTCGCATGATCAGATTTTATGACATTGTCTAGCTGTTTTAGTATGCTCTGAAAGTTTAAGTGCCCCCAGTTAAGTTTTTGCCCCGTTTATTGACACAACTTGCGAAAAGGAATATATACAACGATCAAGCCATGGTAAGACATTTTTGTCACTTGAGGCAAATGACGGTAGGATGATGCAATTATAACCCTAAGATGTAGAAAAAGATGTGGAAAAAGGAAAGCTAAAAAGCCAAAGTGCAAAAACAGGAACTAATAGATGGAGAGGTACAGATAGCGTCTGTTTGCCAGATTTTCACTATCTGTGTTTATTTCATTTTTTTTATTTTTTTTTTATTTTATTTTTTATTTTTTATTTTTTATTTTTTTTTGTATTTTTCTGTCAATGAGCATTTGCTGGTTTTCACCTATGACATCCTTTTGATTTTTTGAATTTTCTTCGGACTTTTTTTGATTATTTTTTTTGTATTTTTTCGTGACTTTTCTACTGTTTTGAATTTTTTCAGGACCTTTCTGCTGTTTTTGAATTTTTTCAGGACTTTTTCTGCTGTTTTTGATTTTTTTCAGGACTTTTTCTGATTTTTTTGTATTTTTTCAGGACTGTTTCTGATTTTTTTGTATTTCTTTAGGACTTTTTCTAATTTTTTTGTATTTCTTCAGGACTTTTTCTAGATGATGATAGCTGACTTAAACATAATATTTCTTGAGATGCATGTTGTTGATTGGTTTGTCAAACAGATCCCCTTCTGGCGTTGATAACTTGTAGGCTCCTGAACTGTAGACCGCAATAACCACATAAGGGCCTAGCCAATTTGGTTCAAACTTTCCTTTCTTTTCTCTGTCTTGCTGATTTCGTGGATTTTCTTTCAGAACTAGATCACCCACCTGAAAGGTACGTGGCTTTACTTTGTGATTATAGCTGCGAGACATCATCTGTTGGTATGCTTTCAAATGGTCAGCTGCTCTCTGTCTCTTTTCATCTAGAAGTTCTAACTCTTGTAGTCGGGAAACTCTGTATTCATCATCTATTATGAGACCTTTCAGTGATACTCTTAGTGATGGTATTTCAACCTCTAAAGACAATATGGCTTCTGCTCCATAGACGAGAGCAAAGGGTGTTGCTCCCGTTGGCGTTCAAACACTAGTTCTGTAAGCCCACAAGGTAGGATTGAGTTGAACATGTCAATCTTTCCTTGAATTATTTATGGTCTTTTTCAAAATCTTTAGTATAGTCTTGTTTGAGGCCTCTGCTTGGCCATTCCCTTGTGGATAGTAAGGCGTTGAATATCTGTGCTGAATATGGAATCTTTCACAAAGTTCATCAACATCTTGATTCTTGAAAGGTCGACCATTATCTATAATAATAGCATTAGGAATAACATACCGACAAATAATGTAGTTGAGTATGAAGGATGAAATTTGTTGTCTGGTGACTTTAGAGAGAGGTACAATCCACTTAGTGAAATATTCAGTCACCGTGATGATGAACTTGTGCCCATTTGAAGATGAAGGATGAATTTTGCCTACTAGATCTAACCCCCATTGAGAAAATGGCCAGGTTGGTGTGAACGAGTGAAGTTCTTGGGCAGGAGCATGAATAAGATTCCCATGAATCTAATATTTTGAGCATGTTTTAACAAAAGTGAATGATTCCCTCTCCATTGTAGGCCAATAGTATCCCATTCTAATCAATTTCTTAGATAAAGTTAGTCCACTCGAATGAGTACCACAAATGCCCCCATGAACTTCTTGTAAAGCTTTGTCGGATTTGTCATGTTCAAGACATTGAAGTAAAGTACCATCAAGACCACGGTGATAAAGGGTATCAGCGATAAGGGTATAGTGAGAGGATTGTCGGATAAAGTTACGTTTTTGGTTACGGGACAAGTCAGGTGGTAAAATATCATTTTCAGGTAGGCATAAATTTTACCATACCAGGGCGAATCGGACCCTACCAAGTGGCAGATAATTTGGCTTTCGGGTGTGTCATAAGCAGGTGTAAATAACGGTTCCACCAGAAATTCATAGCGAGTCTATTTTTCTGGGAGTTGTATCAATGAGGCGATCGTAGCCATAGCATCAGCTGCTTTGTTATTAAGCCTTGGAATTTGTGTGAATTGGATGTCCACAAAGTACTTCTTGAAGTCATCGACCATCTTTTTGTATGGTAACAATTTGTCATCTTTAGTCTGATAATCATCATTGATTTGGTTAATGACTAACTATGAGTCACCATAAACTTGTAGCTCGGTAATCCTCCATTCCAATGTTGTCTTTAATCCAGTGATTGGCGCTTCATATTCGGCTATGTTATTGGTGCATGGAAACATTAGCCTATATGACCAAGGAATGGTATGTCCTTGAGGGGTGACAAAGAGAATGCCTGCCCATGATCCATGTTGAGTAAAAGAATCATCAAAATATAAGGACCATAGTTGCTTGGATTCTACAGTGAAAACATCAGCATCTGGAAATTCAATGTGTAAGGAGTGCTCTGCTTGTAGGGGAGCATCTGCTAGTTGATCAGCAATAACTTGTCCCTTGATTGCTTTGCGATCAACATAGTGGATGTCAAACTCACTCAAAATCATGACCCATTTTGCTAACCTTCCTGTTAGTGATGCTTTACTGAGTAGATACTTAAGTGGATCAATTTTTGAAATAAGATTGATTGTATGAGTTAGCATGTAATGTCAAAATTTCTGTGAAGCAAAGACGACTGCTAAACAAGCCTTCTCAATGAAAGTGTAGTTGAGTTCATGACTTGTTAGTGTTCTGCTGATGTAATAGATTGCATGTTCTTTTCCTTCACGGTCTTCTTGTGCTAATAATGCCCCCAAAGATGTCTCGGTTGCGGCAATATACAGGATCAATGGTTTGTCTGGATTTGGTGGTACTAGAACTGGTGGGTTCATCAGGTACTGCTTGATTTGTTGAAATGCCATTTCACATTTGTCATCCCATCTAAAAGGAACATTCTTATGCAGGAGATGTGTGAACGGTAGACTTTTGTCGGCCAATTGCGCAATGAATCTTCTTATGGACTGAAGTCGCCCTTGTAATGATCTCAATTGACTGATGTTCTTTGGGGGAGGAATCTCCATGATTTCCTGAACTTTAGCAGGATCTACTTCAATTCCCTTTTCTAAAACGATATATCCTAAAAGTTTTCCAGATGTGACCCCAAAAACACATTTCTTGGGATTTAGGCGAACTTTGAATTTTTCCAATCTTGCAAATATTTTAGACAATATTTCCAGGTGTCCTTCTCTGGTGTATGATTTTTCCAATATGTCATCTACATAATCTTCCATGAATGCGTGCATCATGTCATGAAAGATCGTAGTCATAGCTCTTTGATAAGTAGCCCCAGCATTTTTATGACCGAAAGGCATGAAATTCCAACAGTACGTTCCCCACGGACAAGTGAAAGCTGTTTTCTCTTGGTCTTCTGGTGCAATCTTGATTTGGTTGTAACCAAAGAAACCATCCATTAATGAATACATGGCATGGCCAGCTGTTAAATCAACTATAGTGTCAATGCTTGGAAGTGGAAAGTCATCCTTAGGGCAAGCCTTGTTAAGATCTCTGAAATCAGTGCACACTCTAATGCGTTTATCCGGCTTTGCTACCGGGACAATATTGGAGATCCATTCTGCATAGGCGATTGATCTTATAAATCCTACATCTAGGAGTTTCTTGAGTTCTTCCTTAACTAGTAGTGCAACGTGAGGATGCATCTTTCTGGTTTTTTGTTTCACTGGTTTAACTCCTGGTTTAATAAACAAATGATGCATTATGAGATCAGGATCAAGACCTGGCATGTCTGCATAAGACCAAGCAAAATTGACTTGATTTTCTTTGAGAAAGTTCATGAACCCTGGGATTTCATTATCTGTCATTGATTCAGCTACCTATAGAATCCCCAGATTATCTATAGTTTCAATATTGATTTCCTTTGTAGGCTCAATCAAAATGGGCGATCGTTCATGATAGTGCTCCGGGAGAGTGTCAAGCTTCCCATCAGCTAGTGCCTCAAAAAGGTTTTCACCATCTGATACGCTCTTTATTTTATCTTTTGTTTGATCTAGTACTGCCAAATTCTGGTTTTCACCACTAGATCGTTCTTCTTTATTTTTATTTTTGTAGCTAGGAGACTTGACACTCTCCTGATTAAAGACTTTGTACCGAAAATCGCTAGTGGAACAATCATTTACATCATCTGCGGAAAGGAAGTTTATGATAGCTTCGTCATTTGGAAAAATAGGTATATCAATAGGTTCAGATAGATCCCGGTCAATGAGATCAGGATGGATCAAAGGTAACAAGTCATTTGGTCATGTGAAATCGGCGATGGTTAGAGTCAAAACAGAGTTATCGGTAGGATCCGAGGTATGAGGTAGATCAATGATGGTACTATTCTCATGATAATCTTGTTCGTTAAAATCCGACTTAGTATCACTAGATTCATAGTTGCTTTGTAGTTCAAATTCTTGTGGTTGGGACCCTGAACCTTCTCCTTTGATTAAAGTGGGCGTATACTTGTGTATGACATCTACCTCTTTGTCTCTCCAAAATTTATCATCATGAATGGTATCCCATTCATATTCAGCAGAGTCTGTATCGGAGTTATTTTCTATGAAATTCAAGGTTGTTGCCAAACATGCATCCTTTTTATCAGAACCTTCTTGTAGTGTAAAAACATTACCCTGTGATTTGTTGGATGGGGTAGCGTCATAGCCTAGTCCAGTTTTATCATATGCAGCAAGCCTTGGAAGATGGATAGGCTCAACTACGCCTTCTTTTCTTTTTCCAATAGGACCATTGTCATATCCCATCTTTTGCATGATGGAATACCCTTTCCCATATCGATCAGTTGGTAAGGTGACATTTAGAACTGTTTCATTTTCATCCTTATAAAGCCAATTCAGAATTGTTGTATCCTCAGGATCTCCCATAGGGAATTTTTCTTTGATAAATTGTCCATTGAACTTGGTAGTTGGCTCTGTTTGTAGTTGTGCTGATGTTGATGCTACTGATATTTGTTGTTGTGTAATAGAGGGTTGTCCATGTGATCGAGGTGATGTAGGTAGATTAGCAAGACAAAGAGAATATTCCCCAACTCCACTTTCCTTGAACTGCAGTTTCTTGTCAAAGCTTTTGGCTAATTGACTGATTTGTGTATCATTCTTAGGAGAAGTGTTAGCAAGTGCTTCTCAGTTGTTTGGAACCAAGGTATCCTGACTAGCTTTGACATTGGCACAAGTTTGGATGTTTGAATTATCAACTGATATAGTGATTTCCTGTCTGTCATATGGGAACTTAAGACATTGGTGGTAAGTGGACAGAACAGCTTGCATTTCATGGATCCAAGGGCGACCCAACAAGATGTTGTATGCAAGATCCCGATCTAAAACTTGACAAAAGGTATTTTTGATAACAGGTCCCACTCTGATTGGTAACATGATTAGACCTTTAGACGTTCTTTCCTCATCATCATAGGCTTTTATAGTAATCTTCCTTCTAGGATCAATGGAGTCCTCCAAAAACCCTAAAGCTTGAACCACCTTCAAGGTACATATATTCAAACCAGCCCCTCCATCTATTAGGACACATTTAACACGAAACTTATGGATCATGACCTCTAAGTATAATGATGAATTGTGGGGATGGGTCATGGAAACATCATCTTTGTCTGAAAATGAAAGACATGTAGGTGAGGAAAAATGTCCTACCATGGCTTGAAATCGATTTACATCCAAATTCGTGGATACAGTTGTTTCAAAAAGAGCTTTCTCTAAGATTTCTTTATGTGCTGGGGAAATCTTCAGGAGTTCCAAAATGGAAATTTGAGCCAGAGTTTTTTGAAGTTGGTTAACTAAGTCATATTGATGTTGAGGGAAGGGCTGAGTGGATTTTGAAGAGGCACCCTTCAAGACAACTTTAGCTTGTGCTCTCGTTGTGACATTAACTTGTCCATTGTCTATCTTCTCATTGACTTTTATAACGTTGATTCGCTCATCATCCGTATAGAGGTGACGGATTACAGTGTCATCGATTTGATTCACATTTTTGTCAGAAGACTTTCCCTTTTGATAATTTGGAAAAGGGTTGCGAAATGCT
Organism: Sequoia sempervirens; assembly: GCA_007258455.2. Classification (NCBI taxonomy): domain Eukaryota; kingdom Viridiplantae; phylum Streptophyta; class Pinopsida; order Cupressales; family Cupressaceae; genus Sequoia; species Sequoia sempervirens. The sequence continues at coordinate 5,727 of VDFB02002099.1, read as the reverse complement.
TGGTGATCTTCATTGGATTTTTGTTGTCCTTCTATTGTGATAGTACCATTGTCAATTAGGTATTGAATAGCATGCTTCAAAGCTTGACAGTTGTTTGTACGATGACCTCTGCACCTATGATAGTCACAATAATAAGCTTTGTTCCATGATGGAGGTTTTACACTAGGTTCATAATTGCGTTGAGCTGGTAAAGTAAGGACATTTTTTTCCATAACCTCTTTGAAGGCAGATTCCAAGGATTGTCCTAGTGGAGTGAAAGTTCTTATACTAGAGAAGAATGAAAAGCGTTGTGGGTTTGTGTTTGAGGTACTCCCTAAGGTGTTGTTGTTGTTGTTGTTTCCACGGTAATTTTGATTGTTGACAGTCCCCTGATTGTTGTTCTTTGGAGGGGGGATTGTTTCCCTGATTCATGATAGAATTGACATTGTTGTAATTATTGTTCCGAGGAGTATTTGGAGTACTCAGAACAAACGGCTTAGTCGAGACATGATTTGCATCTATAACACCATCGTTTACAATGTTTTTGTTGCAAGTCCAAAATTTAGACTTGTCTTGATTGTTATAATGGTTAGATGAGCTAGGATTGTCCTTGTCAAGTTTTATTGTCCCTCTTTTGACCAAAGCACCTTCAATGGTGATGGAATCCTCAATCAATTTCTCAAAGGAAGGTGGAAAATGTAGATTTAAGCGATAGCTCATTTCTGAATTTAGGCTATTGATGAAAGTAACCATTTTTTCCTTTTCAGGAACATGACGCAGATACCTAGCGAACATTCTTCTCCATCTTTGAAGAAAGGTAGTGAAAGGTTCACCAGGTTTTTGTGCAACTTTGCAAAGATCAATCATGGTGATTTGGTGTTGGATATTGTAGGAGTATTGTGTTATGAACAAATTGATCAATTCCTCAAATGTTTGAACAGGAGGTGTGATTTTCAATAGCCATTCCACATAGTGACTTCCAAGACTCCTAGGGAACAAACACATCAAGTAAGTGTCTTCATGTGCAAATTCTAAAGTCATGTTTCAGAAGTCTCTAACGTGATCAATTGGATCCAATTTCCCATTATAACGATCAAATTTGGGAATTTCACAATGTTTGGGAAACATAATCATATTGAGACTTCTATCAAAAGGATAAGGACATATGTCATCAAGAGTATATTTCTTTGTTGTGGTCCCCCCTTGTAACTCTTTGATTTGTCCTTGGAGTGCCTTAAATTGTTGAGTAAGAATAGTAAGATCAGATGGGGATGTTTCTTCTTCTTTGCTTTTTAATTTCTCAGTATCAAAATCCTTAGGCAGTTTAGCTCCTTGATCGGCTAGGAAGAGAAAATACTTTTCTTTGTCACGTTGCAGGATCTTTTCTATGGATTTAAGAAACTTGGGGTCTTGTTCAACCTCTCTAATGTGAAGTTCTTCCTCTTGCTCATCATCACTATCGACAGGATTTTTGTTCATGTTTTTGTACTTATGAAATGGGTTTATTTCTCTATTATCCATATTGTCGTCACTAAAAAGAGGATTGCGATTCACACTATAATGAGGATTACCACGTTCACCTTCTTCTTGAATGTTATGGGTATGGCTGCCTTGTTGAGACTCTTCTCCTAGTTTGTTGTATTGAGATCTTGTAAAAACAGGCATATGAAAGGAATGCTATGATATGATCAAAGATGCTCCAAATTCTTGATTGTGGCTTCCAAAGATGAAGGATATCAGGATCCTGTTTTGAGGGAAGTTGAATCAATAATCTAAAATTTTGCTTGTGAGGTGCACTCCTAAAGTTTCAATCCCTTTTTTTCGAAAAGATTTGCAAATCTACTAAAGATCACTGAAGGATTTGACTAGGATGCATTGAATATTCAATTCAAGGTTGTGGTATATTCTCAAACTCAAGAGGTTGATTGAGATTGTGACGTTGAGATAGAGTTAATCTTTGATAATAAGCTTGAGTAGCTAAAGGTTCTACAGTGTACTTGTCAGTGAATCCTCTAACGTAGTCTTGGTATCTATGGAGAAATTTGCGATAATGAAGCAAGACGTGTGGACTCTTATACAAAAATTCTCTTTGGTCCAAAGTTTCCTTGTAACTTAAGTTTGTTTTGGGTTTCTTGATCCTATTGAAGACCGATTTCTTGACAAACTTGGTTGATTTCCACTTCCTCAACATGGGAGAGAAATGTCAGAAATTTGGGTCTGTGTAAAATTTTGACAGAAACCTAAAAGCGCTATTTTGTTCCCTAAATGCGCTGTAGAAAGAGGTAAATGCGCTGCAGAATACCTTGAATGCACAGAAATAGACCTGATATGCGCTAAACCAAGAATCAGATGCGCTAAAATAGTCTCTAAATGCGCTGAAAAATGACTCAGATGAGTTGAACTAGGAAGTGGATGCGCCATAATAGATTGTATATGCGCTACAGTTTTTCCTAGATGCGCTAAAACAGTTTTCCAAAGACAGTTTTTGACCAATTTTGAAAATTTTCAGCTGAAGTGTTCCATATTCGTTTTGGATGATCCTTTATCTGAATTAATGTTCTTGAAAAACATAGTAAACAGTCTGATTTAAGTTGATCGTAACCAAGCACAGAATAAAACAAGCACAACTTAAGTTAGGCCAGGACAATATCCGCTAGATTCCACGTGGGTTTCCCCAACCGCATATCAGTAGCGTGTGAATTCAGAAGCTTGGCTGCACGGGCTCCCCCTTATAGTGCACTCTCTTCTCAGGCCAACCAAGCTTCCAACCCCCATCAAACTCCCATGGCAGATTGATCACCTCTACTAAAGACTGTGAAAGTGTGGAAGGCTTCACACCGACCGATGCTGGACTAGCAAATAGAAGGTTTTCGGCTTTCTAAACAATGGTATTTAATTCGGGACCCCCGTTCGAGTGGCCATACATGGGGCAAGAGATTAATCACCATTAAGGTGGCACTCCACCCTGAAGAGGTTAAGCTCAACAGGGTTTAAGGGAGTACTACTCCGTCCGTATGACACATCCGCACAAGCAACCTTAGGTTTTCCCTTAAGGTTTACATTTATATACCGGTCGGGGGTAGCTTGGCCTTAGCTCCGTTGCCGGTTTGAGTCACGTTGAGGTGATGAAATCCCCAGGCAGGCCCAATTTCTAGAGTTAATAACCATTTCTCTTACACCCAGGATCGCACAAGTGCGCAAGGGGAGAGGATACTTCGATTATCAAGTCAAGGTTACACAAGGAAAAAGTGGGTCTGGCTTTTTGATCACCTAGTTTGCACAAGGTGAGAGCATAGTCACCTACCACTTTCAAACACAGTCAAAAAGAGTAGACAGATTCATTTTAGGTGCACCAAAATCAAAAATGATTTAATCTAAGTGAAGATTTTGCTTCACAACAGACATGGGGTTCATTTTAACTGCATGATAAAGATGTGGTGGCTACCCTAGATTGATTCATTTTAAAACCAGCAAGTAAATGAAAGAAATTCTGTATGCGGAAGGCGTCAGACTCAGAATCTCTGTTACAACCCAGATGCGTGACTCTGTTACCCAGATGCACAAAAACATAACCCAAATGCACAATAACAGAACCTAGATGCGCAATAACAGAACCCAAATGCGCAAAAACAGAACCCGTATGCGCAAGAATAGAACCCTGATGCACAAGAACAGAGACCAAATGCGCAAGAACATAACCTATATGCGCTAATTAAACTCCTAAATGCTCTTCAGAAATCCCCATATGCACCATTTTGTTCTCTAAATGCTCTTCAAAAATTTCCAGATGCGCCGAAACAGTCTTCATATGCGCTAAAGTACCTGCAAAACGAAATTTTTTTGAATCTTCCAGACGCGCTGTCGAATGTCAGAAAACCTGCAAGAAAGAAGTCTAAATGGGGGCATAGGCCCCACGGTGGGCGCCAAAAATGTGTGATCGAAAATATGCATAATAATGAAATAAAATAATATACTATTCAAGCACACCAATAAGACATTATATCAAAACAAAAAATAAAAGGTAAGTAAATGCAAACTCAATATTTTGCTTCGATTGTCGTCCTATTGTCCTCTATCTTCAGTGTTTTTGTTGATTCCAACTTTTGCTCTCAGATTTATGTGCTAGGCTCAACAAACTGTCTTCCTAAAGAATGAGATTTAAATGTGATGCATGATGCAAGATTAAGCTAGAATAAGACTAAGATGATGGAAGTAAACATGATGCTATGATACTAGAATGTTAAATGAATTAAATGCATGAACTCTAATTAATTTCCTATTACCAATGCTTAGATTCACACAAGTATTTATAGAGTTTTCGAAGGATTCTGATTGGCTGTCTTGATTAACGGTTGTGATAATTCCTGGCAGATCGAATGGTTGAAGATGGATGAAACTGAAGAGAAAATAGAAGAAAACCTAAAAACAAGATTTTTCTATTTTTATGAAAGAGGAAAAGATAAGAAGATAAGAAATCATCTTTCTTTAAAAATGATAAAAGAAAGATTTAAAAGCTGATAGATAATGAATTAAAAATTCAATTATTTATTTGTGGATGATATTCAGCTTTTTCTTAATTAAATGAAATATTTAATTAAGCTTTTAAAGCAGAAGAAAGTTTGTGATAAGAAGAAAGCTTTAATCAGGATTTTTGAAAAAAGCAGAAGATCTCATATTTAAATAAAATATTTAATTATGATATGAGAAGAAAATAGAAGATTTCACAATTCAATAAAATATCTAATTGTGATTTAGAAAGAAAGCATAAGATCCTTTAATTAAATCACTTTTATGAAATTAATTAAATGAAATTTTTAATTAATTAGAAGAAGAATTTTAAAATAGAAGAAAGAGAAAAATTTAAACTTAATTAAATCCAAAGATTTGAAATTTAAATTCAAACAATGATAATTTATTTTAATTAATTAAATTAGATATGAAAATAATTAAATAAAATAAATTTGTTAGTCTGAAAGAAAGAAAATAAGATGAATGAACAATATAATTCGTTAATTTAGGTTGGAAATCATATGTAGAGGATTTTAGATAAATTAATTAAATAATAAATATTTAATTAATTGCGGGGATTATAGACATGACCATTTTTATGTGTATACAATACTTATGTTGGGTTACAAACTTTCAATAAGAAATGCAATAATGGAGATAACCCATTTGGGTTTTTATATGAAACATCAATAGAGGACAAAATGCAATTTCTGTGATGAATCGAGCATCAGAAGAAAGAAAATATAGTGTTATTCAAATTTCCATGATACCCACAAGCGAATATATCTTCAGAAAGACATTAAGAAGAATTTCCTATTATGGGTCAAGCCCAAAACTTAAGTAAATGCTTTCCATGATACATATCTGGTGCGGCTTGAAATGGCCAAAAAATCATAGGTAAAGCAGAGATTCTTTAAGCCATTGAAGAGCAAGATATCTAGCAAAGAAGGATTACCAGTTCATGTCTGTGAAAAGTGTGTATAGCCGCGGCCAAGAGATCCATAAAGTGTCCATAAAGCAAGTATTCGAGCTCTCAAGATGACAGTCGAACTTTCATAGTATGAAGTGAACACAGAAGATACAAGTAGAAGCATTAAAAGGTTGTGTTAGTTGTGGTCGTAAGGCCAGAGTAAACGAAATATAAAGCCATAGAAGCTGTGAGTAGATAGCTTACCCTTGTGACAGTAGAAGAAAGTAATAACACAGGGCGAGCTCTCTCATGGAGTATACTAATAGAGG
>VDFB02002098.1:0-46909 GCA_007258455.2 Sequoia sempervirens | reverse complement strand
GGCTACTAAGTTTTACTAGCGATGGTGCTCCAATTAGGATCAATCTTGGGCCAAGATGCTCACTTAAAAATATCTAAGGGGAGTGGTAAGTGAAGATGTACATAGGATCAATGTATTTGGGAAGGGATCTATGATTTGGTATACTCGTAAGAGGGGTGCAAAATTAATTCAACAGGGTTTGTTTTGGATCTGTAAGAAGGGGTTGAAGGCCCTATTTTGTTTTGATTCATGGGATGGATTCCCTTCTATCATTTCCATGTATCCAAACTTACAAGATTTTTGTCTTACTTTCTTGGTAGCTAGATAGTCTAGGGTGGAAGACTTCAAGATAAATAGGAACTTGGAAAAGGTTATTTATGTGGAAGGACCCCTTAGATTGGTTGCTAGGTGGTTCTGTCGAGGATCGAGAAGAGTTAGCATGTATCCTTACAAGAAGGAATTTCAACTCTTTAGTAACTATTGATATTTTGGCTTGGGGATTGGACTAGACATGGGCGTACTTGGTGGCCTTTGGATACTAGGCTTTGGATAGGCATAAATATGGGGGAGATGAAGTCCCTTGGTGGAAGAATGTGTGGAATAAGTATGTTTGTCCCAAATGTAAATTTTCCATCTAGTTAGTTGCTTGTAATAGATGTCTCACCTAGGACAATGTGTGCAAGAGAGGGTTCCAAGGTCTTTCTATATGTGTTCTCTGTGCATATGATGATGAAACAACCTCTCATTTGTTTTTCTAGTGCTATTTTTCATGGACAATTTCCCACCTTTGATGAGATTTTTGAAAGCAAGAATGTGTGCATGCCTCTTCCCTTGTTGAGTTATGGAGAAGTATGGGAATGCCACTAGCTAAGAGCTCTTTTCTTCAAGTGGCTTGGAATATTGGGCCTTCTTGCATCATCTGGCAGACATGGCCATAAAGGAACCATATGATCTTTCAAGGGTGGTAGTTGGGTGTACAACGACTATGAAAAAGAATGTTGGGAATGATCTAAGAGACTATGCAAACTAAGTGTGTCATAAAAACCCCTTTGGAGAATGGGTAGGTGGAGCTGATGTAGAAACTTGGTCTTTCAAGGGGAGGTTAGGATCTTACTTTTGTTAAGGGGGATTCATCACCCCCAAAGGAAAACCTAACAAGAGGGGAGATGGTCCCCTCCTGTTGTTTTCTTTCTTAAGATCAACAATGATGGTTCCTCCAAGGGAAATCCTAGGCTAGCTGGGGTTGGAGGAGTTGGAAGGGACTGTTCAAGGGAAGCCCTGTTCTTCTTTCCATCTTTAAAGGGCATTGATCTAATAATATTTTGGAAGCTCAGGCTATCCTTATTGCTTTGGAAAGGGGATTCGCTCTTGGTTGGAGGAGAAATATTTGTGAGTCAGACTCTTTGATCCTGATTAATATGTTGAACGAGTGGGAGCTTGTGGAGCTAATCAACAGTTGGAGTCGGTGGTGCGCTAGATTCATTAGATTAACAATTCTTTGGATTATGTCTTATTTGTCTATATCTCAAGAGAGTGGAATATAATGGCCCAGATTGTTTGGATAAATGGGTAGTTGAGTTTATGGGAGATTGGAGGGTTGCTGGCTTGGAACACTTACATCTAGATATTTCCAAAAGATTACAGGAGTTAATTATTGAGGATAGGATTTAGTAAATGTAGTGTAGGAAATTGTATACCATTTACAATTTCATAGTTTATTTGTGTCCCTTAATTTGTTGGACTCAATTAATCTTGTAATTTTCCAAATTATGTTTTCCAAAGCCTTATTATTCTCGTATTCTAGAAGGGAAACAAACATTTAATTAATGCAATCAATAAATAAATCACATTAGAGCATGTATGTCCTGGAATTATACACTAGAATCCATTCGCCCAAGGGCGTATGGGTCCCCTTTAAGTCCTAGGACACATTTTAAATATGATTTTGGCGGTCTCAATGATTCAAATTAAATATGCAATTATCAAATTTTAAAATCTAATTTTTGAGAAATTAGATTAACACCTATAAATACATAGTCTTTTTATCAATTCAAATCTAATACACACAATCAAAACTTCATATGAGAAAATATATCCAAGAGAAAATATTATTGTCAAGAACGTCCAAGAGTAGATTTATTAGTCATTTCTTGTAGCAATCAAGGTCCTATCATCACGTTGAAGCTTATGTGTGTTCGTGTTATCTTGTGAAGGCTAACATGCATTGTTGATCCTAAAGCATCCAATCATTTTCAAGTGTCCAAATCCATCAAGAAAAGCAAGATCAAGTTCTTTGGAGTGATGTGTTTATCTTCAGTCCTCTAAGGGAAGCATTTGAAGGTTTGGTGAGTTGTAGCAAGCAAGTGTTTTTTCATCATTTTCTTCTCCATTGTCATTATCCTTCTATCAAGGTTTAATTACCAAACATGGGGTTTGACTAAGGAAAATCCCCATTAAATTTTTTTTCCCCTCTCTTTGTATGTGCAGATTATAGGTTGAAGAAGGATTGAAGATCTTGATGAGAAATTTTGCATTGTTGCATAAGTTGTCATCATTGTTGTGAAGCCATGAAAACTTAGATTCAAAATTTATTTCTAGCTTTATGGCACTGGAACCTATGCAAAACAAAAGCTAATATCTTGCATCAGAGCACTACCAAAAGAATTTTCAGAAGCCCTAACTAGAACCGATTCGCCCTAGGGTGAGCTTGTCATTCAAAAAAGCTCAAAATACACTTTTGTTGACTGATACATGTGTCCTTACCCTTCTTAGATCTTCCTAAAAATTCTAGTTTTCATTTATGTACTTTTGAGAATTTGCATTTCATGTTCTAGGTCTTATTGTGCATCTAGTTTGAGCATTACATATCATTTTAATTTGGCTTCAGATTTGTTCTATTGTCTTAAGGACTGAGATCCAGGTCTAATTGACCCACATTTGAGGTTGAAAGTCAATCCCTACACCTTGTGATCTCTTTCCTAATGAAATGCCTTAGGGAAAGGTACAAATAGAAAAATATCCCCTTATTCATTAAGGATCTCCCTTTCCAAACATTTCATTTTGGTGCACCTAACTTTCTTACATCATACCTTTTCTAATTTGGAGATCCTTGAAACCCTTGATCTAGGTTTTGCATCATTTTGGTTTGCATTTCATTTAGGGCTACATATTGCATTTTTGCATCATTTAAACTCATAAAAATCTAAAAATATTGTATACATTATGTATAATAGATTGCATTAAGGTGTGTTTCAGTCATTTAGATTAGTATTTCATTCAAAATTTCTGAAACATAGAAAAATAGGCGTTGGGTCAAAATAGGAATAAAGGAAAATGGGGTGTGATGGACCTATTTCTCTCTATTTCATTAGGAAATGAGATCCACACAATGAAAGGACTATCAACCTTTAGGTGAGTCAAGTCAAAGTGTGAATCTACTAATTTCATTTTTTTGCAAGGACGAGGGTCTTGATTAAACAACACTTTGGGGGGAAAGATGAAAAATAGCAAACTAACTCCAAAATGCAATCTATAACTTGGATCTTGAAGATTAAAAATAGCACGCCTCTGAACACTATTTTCGACCATCAGAAATGGAGACTCTGGCTCTAGGTAAAGGTGGTAAAATATCACCCTCTTTAGGATTGCAACAAAACTCCATTAAAAAAGGAGGTCTTGATAAGACTTCTAAAGTTGGGAAAAAGAAGGATCAAGATAAGATAAAGAAATGGATCAAAATTTAGTGGAATCAAGGTCTAATAATATTATTAATTCCCACTTTTCTAACCCTCAGAGATGATAGTACTATCATGGAATGTGAGGGGATTGAACAACACCCCTAGACAAAAGGTTGTTCCGGATTTGATTAGAGAGAATTGTCCTGATGTTATGTTTATTTAGGAATCTATGTTGGTAGTTGAAGTAATGATGAACATTACCACTAAATTGTGGGTGAGGGGTCAATGCCAATACATTGGTACTTAGGGTAGTGCTAGTGGGACTTCTTGTTTGTTGGATCCTCTTAAGCTTAGTCTGTTCTGGTGGATTTCTAGTAGGCTTACTATGTCCTTGGTTGCTTCTAGTGTGGAGTTTGAAGAAGTTATTTTGCTCACCGATGTGTATTCCTCGACTGATTATGTGGTTAAATCTCATCTTTGGTCCCACATTTTGGTTGTGTGATCCTTAGCTCCTTATTTTCCTTGGATCATGGCCGAAGACTTTAATTCTATTATTTGCATGGAGGAAGAAAGAGGGCGAGTTGATAGATTGGAGGCTTTGACTACAATTTTTAAGGATAAAATTCTTTTTTTGAATTTGATTGATATTAAGCTAGGGAATGGAGTTTTGACCTAGAGCAACATGAGATGTGGTAACAATGCTATTTGTGAAAGGCTGTATAGGCTTCTGGTGTCTAATTATGGGATTGGAAATAAGTGGATAATGAAGTTTAATATTTTGGGTTGGAGGGGCTCAGACCATTGGCCTAACAAACTTTTAATAATCAAGGTTGGAATTTCTAAGAAGCCCTCATTTAAATTCCATATGATGTGGTTGTGTAAGCCTTCTTTGTAGGATCTTATGGCTAGTTGGTGGGGTCGAGGAATGCCTACTCGTGGAACGACTATGTACTCCTTCCTTAAAAGGCTTTAGTAAGTGAAATATCAGCTTAAGAAGTGGAATAGACAATACTTTGGAAATATTTTTCAAGCTAAATCAAAAGCCCAAAATAGGGTCGAGATCATCACTAGGAAAAGTAGAGATCATGGGTCTATTGAGGACTCTCATAAAGTAGAAATTGAAGCTTTGAAGGATCTTACAGAATGGGAATTACATGAAGAAATTTGTGGAAACAAAAGTCACACATTGATTGGCTGTAGGAGGCAAATAAGAACACAACTTTCTTCTTCAACTTAGTTAAGGGAAAAAGGCATTGGAATATGATATCTTCACTCGTGACTTCACATGGGGTTCATTTATCTTCCTTGAAAGATATCTCTAATGAGGCTATTTAGAATTTCTCATCTCTATTTAAGGAAGATTCTCCTAATGGGGTGGTAGAGGAGAACCTTATTATAGACTTCATTCCCTCAATTTTCCCTATTGAGATGAATGAGGTGCTTATTAATTCCATAACTTTGGATGAATTATCTGGAGTGTTGTGTTCTAGATGAAAAAGGGAAAGCCCCAGGTCCTAATGGTTTTCCAATTGAATTCTTCCAAGAATTTTGGGAGGTCATCAAATATGATTTATTGGTGGTAGTGTAAGAGTCACAAAGAAACAATCAAATGTTTAGAGCAACGGGCTCCACGTTTCCTATGCTCATCCCTGAGAAAGAAGGGGATAATTCCTTGGATATGATTAGGCATGTTTCCCTCTACAACATGGTGCACAAAATCATAACTAAGTTAATTGCTGAGAGAATCTAGCCATTGCTCAGTCGAGTTATTGGAGGATTTTTTATTGGCAGGAAAATTCTAGATGGGGTGGTTATTGCAGCTAAGGTCATTCATTCCATGGAGAGTCCCAAGCAGAAGGATATGTTCATAGAATTGGACATGGCCAAATCTTATGATTGAGTTAAAAGGGATTTTCTTCAAAAATTCCTTCTATCATTTGGTTTTGGTTTTGACTGGGTCAATTGGGTGATGAGTGATGTTACTATTGCTTGATATTCTATCCTAATTAATAGTGAGACCTCAGGTATTTTTGGTGCTTTATGGGGCCTTCGATAGGGGGAACCTTTGCCACCTTATTTATTCATTCTAAAGGGAAAGAGTCTTGGAAGAATTATAAAGTCACATGTGAGGCAAGGACTGGTTCATGGATAGAGATGGGATGATAACCTGACAACCCAATCTCACTTATAGTTTGTGGATGATAAAATGTTGCTTGCGATAGAAAAAATCATTGAAGTTGTTAATCTTAAATGAGTTTTGGATATTTATCTCACAACTTCGGGGAAAAAAATTAATGAAGAAAAGTATTCTATTTTCTTCTTCAACACCCCTCCTGGTATTCAGTCTATAATTGCTCAAATGTGTGGATTTCAAATTGGAGAGTTGCCCTTTTTTTATCTGGGAATTCCACAATCAGTTGGTTCCTTACATAGGAGGACCTAACAAACTATTCTTGATAAGTTCCATGGAAGAGTCAGTCAGTAGACTATCAAGTGGCTACCCTTTGCAGGAAGAGTGTTGATGTTGAAATCAGTGGTGTAGGCTCTTACAATTTATAGGTGTATGGTTCAAATGACTCATTTAAGTTTTTTGAAGGAGTTGGATGCTTTGTCTAGATGATATGATTGGGAAAGTAGTCTTGAATCCACAAAGTGGAGTTTGGTGAAGTGGAAGACTATCTATAGACTGAAGTAGGAGGGCGGTCTTGGTCTAAGGTAGGCTATTCTCATGGGTCATTCCCTGACTACTAAATTTTATTGGTGATGGTGCTCCAATGAAGATCAAGCTTGGGCCAAGATGCTCACTTACAAATATCTAGGGGGAGTGGTGAGTGAAGATGTACCTAGGATCAACTTATTTGGGAAGGGATATATTATTTGGGATACTCTTAAGAGAGGTTCCAAATTGATTCAACAAGGTTTGTTTTGGATCTGTAAGAAGGGGTTGAAGGCCCTATTTTGTTTTGATTCATGGGATGGATTCCCTCCTATCATTTCTATGTATCCACACTTACAGGATTTATGTATTACTTTCTTGGTAGCTAGATGGTCTAGGGTGGAGGACTTAAAGATAAATAGGAACTTAGTAAAGGTTCTTTAAGTGGAAGGACACCTTAGATTGGCTGCTAGGTGGTTCTATGGAAGATCAAGAAGAGTTAGTGTGTATCCTTAAAGGAAGGAATTTTAGCTCTTTGGTGACTATTGATATTTTGGCTTGGGGATTAGACTAGACATGGGTGTACTTGGTGGCATCTGGATACTAGGCTCTGGATAGGAATAAATATGGGGGAGATGAAGTCCCTTGGTGAAAGAATGTGTGGAATAAGTATGTTTGGCCCAAATGTAAATTTTCCATCTAGTTAGTTGTCTGTAATAGATGTCTCACCTAGCACAATGTGTGCAAGAGAGGGTTCCAAGGTCCTTCTATATGTGTTCTCTGTGCATATGATGATGAAACAAACTCTTATTTGTTTTTCTAGTGCTTTTTTTGATGGACCATTTTCCACATTTGATGAGATTTTTGAAAGCAAGAATGTGTGCATGCCTCTTCCCTTGTTGAGTTATGGAGAAGTATGGGAATGCCACCAGCTAAGAGTTCTTTTCTTCAAGTGGCTTGGAATATTGGGCCTTCTTGCATCATCTGGCAGACGTGGCTAGAAAGAAACCATATGATCTTTCAAGGGTGGTATTTAGGAGTGTAACGACTATGAAAAATAATGTTAGGAATGATCTAAGAGACTATCCAAGCTAAGTGTGTCATGGAAACCCCTTTGGAGAATGGGTAGGTGGAGTTGATGTAGAAACTTGGTCTTTCAAGGGGAGGTTAGGATCTTACTTTTGTTAATGGGGATTCATCACCCCCAATGGAAAACCCAACAAGAGGGGAGATGGTCCCATCCTACTGTTTTCTTTCTTAAGATCAACAGTGATGGTTCCTAAAAGGGAAATCCTAGGCCAGCTGGGGTTGTAGGAGTTGGAAGGGACTATTCAGGGGAAGCCCTATTCTTCTTTCCATCTTTAAAGGGCACCGATCTAAGAATATTGTGGAAGCTCAGGCCATCCTTATTGCTTTGGAAAGGGGATGTGCTCTTAGTTGGAGGAGAAATATTTGTGAGTTAGACTCTCTGATCCTAATTAATATGTTGAAAAAGTGGGAGCTTGTGGAGCTAATTGAGAGTTGGAGTCGGTGGCGCGCTAGATTCATTAGATTACCAATTCTTTGGATTACGCCTTATTTGTCTATATCTTGAGAGAGTTGAATAGAGTGGCTGATTGTTTGGATAAATGGGTAGTTGAGTTTATGGGAGATTGGAGGGTTGATGGCTTGAAACACTTACATCTAGAGTGTTCCCAAAGTATATAGGAGTTGATTATTAAGGATAGGATTTAGTAAATGTAGTGTAGGAAATTGTATACCCTTTACAATTTCACACTTTGTTTGGGTCCCTTAATTTGTTGGACTTAATTAATCTTGTAATTTTCCAAATTATGTTTTCCAAAGCCTTATTATTCTCATTTTCTAAATGGGAAACAATCATTTAATTAATGCAATCAGTAAATAAATCAAATTGGAGCATGTGTGTCCTTGACTTATAGGCTAGAACCCATTTTCCCAAGGGTGAATGGGTCCCATTTAAGTCCTAGGACCCATTTGAAATATGATTTTTGTGGTCTCAATGATTCAAATTTAATATACAATTATTGAATTTTGAAATCTAATTTTTAGGAAATTAGATAAACACCTATAAATACATAGTCTTTTTATCAATTCAAATCTAATACACATAATCAAGACTTCATATGAGAAAATATTATTGTCAAGAGCAGATTTATTAGTCATTTATTGCAACAATCAAGGTCCTATCATCACATTTAAGCTTATGTTTGTTCATGTCATGTTGTGAAGGCTAGCATGCATTGTTGATCCTAAAGCATCCAAGCATTTTCAAGTGTCCAAATCCATCAAGAAAAGAAATATCAAGTTCTTTGGAGTGATGTGTTTATCTTCAGTCCTCTAAGGGAAGCCTTTGAAGGTTTGGTGAGTTGTAGCAAGCAAGTGGTCTTTCATCATTTTCTTCTCCATTGTCATTATCCTTCTATCAAGGTTTAATTACCAAACATGGGGTTTGACTAAGGAAAATACCCATTCAAAAAAACAAAATTTCCCTCTCATTGTATGTGCAAATTATAGGTTGAAGAAGGATTGAAGATCTTGAAGAGAAACTTTGTGTTGTTGCATAAATTGTCATCATTGTTGTGAAACCATGAAAACTTAGATTCAAAATTTATTTCTAGATTTATGACACTAGAACCTACACAAAACAAAAGCTAATATCTTGCATCAGAGCACTACCAAAAGATTTTCTAGAAGCCCTAACTAGAACCCATTCGCCCTAGGGTAAACCTATCATTCAACAAAGCTCAAAATCAACTTTTGTTGACTGGTACATGTGTCATTACCCTTCTTAGATCTGCCTACAAATTCTAGTTTTCATTTATGTACTTTCAGGAATTTGCATTTCATGTTCTAAGTCTTATTGTGCATCTAGTTTGAGCATTGCATATATTTCAATTTGTCTTCAAATCTGTCCTATTTTCTTAAGGACTAAGATCCAGGTCTAATTGACCCACCTTTGAGGTTGAAAGTCAATCCATACACCTTGTGATCTCTTTCCTTATGAAATGCCTTAGGGAAAGGTACAAATAGAAAAATATGCCCTTATTCATTAAGTATCTCCCTTTCCAAACATTTCATTTTGGTGCAACTGACTTTCTTACATCATACATTTTCTAATTTGGAGATCCTTGAAACCCTAGATCTAGGTTTTGTATCATCTTGGTTTGCATTTCATTTAGGGTTACATATTGCATTTTTTCATTATTTAAACTCATAAAAATCCAAAATAATTGTACACATTCTGCATAATAGTTTGCATTAAGGCGTGTTTCAGTCATTTAGATTAGCATTTCATTCAAAATTTTTGAAACATAGAAAAATAGGTGTTGGGTCAAAATAGGAATAAAGGAAAATGGGGTTTGATGGACCTATTTCTCTCTATTTTATTAGGAAATGAGATCCACACAATGAAAGGACTACCAACCTTTAGGTGAGTCAAGTCAAAGTGTGAATCTACTGATTTCCTTTTTTTTCAAGGATGGGGGTCCTGATTAATCAACACTTTGGGGAGAAAGATTAAAAATAGAAAAATAACTCCAAAATGCAGTCTACAACTTAGATCTTGAAGATGAAGCTCACTATTGAAGGAACTAGAAATCAAATCACAAACTAGAGAGAGGTAAGATGATGTGTACCAACCACCAAAAGTGCTTTGTTGAAGCTGATCTGGGACTCATTTGCCTAGGGGCGAATGGGTTCTGAGGTAGGGTTTGTCTGCAACTTTTATGAACCTCTGCTACAAATTTGAATCCTTCAATTTTCCCAGGTTTCAGGTTTGGAAAGCCAGAAATAAATTATGTAATTGAGTCTGTGAGATGACAAATTTAATGACAACTTTTGCAACTTTGAGAAGTTCTCCAATTTTTCTCTTCAAGAGATATTCAATATTTCCTCCACCTAAATCTACAAACACAAATCAAGAGGGAAAAATGTTTTGTTTTCGGTGAATTGGGATTTCCCTTGATTGAACCCCATTTTTGTAATTAAACCTTGAAATGAAAGGAAATAGCATGAAAGGAATGATGAATGAACAACTCGATGTCACAATTCACCAAACCCTTGAATGAACCTTGGAATGGAAATCTGAAACTTGCATGAAATGTCTTCAATGAATGTGGATCTTGATCTAGAAACTTGATTTGAAATAATGCCTTGAATGCTTGAATGGATCATGAAACCTACATCATCATATTAGGTTCAATAACATGGATGATGCAAGAAGAATTTGATATGACAATTGGATCTTTCTTGCTGCAATAATTCTTCACTAAATATTCTCTTGAATGCCTTGGATTTCTCTTGAATTCATAAACTTGCTCTCATAAAAAATGCTTAGATGAAACTTAGTGAAATGACCTTATATTTATAGGTGTGTAACATTAATTTCCCTAAATTCAAATAACACAAGCAGACATGTGAATATAGTTTTGAAAACATTAAAATACCACCAAAAACATAATTTAAATTAGGATCCTAGGTCTAAGTGAGGACCCATTCGCCCATTGGGTGAATGGATCCTAGGTCACTCACCTAGGACACACATTTCTTAATGAAAAGTGTTATGTTTAGGCATTAATGAATTTTGGGTTTCCTCTTCGGAAAATGCAATTAATTAGGCTTGGATTTGAATTGAGGGGCCAATTAAGGAAAATTAACCTCAATTAATTAAAGGAGCCCTAAATAAGTGTAAAAGTGTAAATAGGTACACTCTACAACACTAAAAATAAGGCACAATTAAGTCCATTTTAATTAATAGGGCCCTAAAATTAATGTGAATATGTAAAATACATATTACAACACTAAATTAAGGCATCATTAAGTTCATTTTAATATTAATTTCTAATTAGGTGTGAAAATGCAAAAGGGATACATTTTTCTACACTACAATTATATTCAAAAATACTGTCATTTTGTTCATACATTGTCATTTAAATTGTATTTGTATTTTCATCATACTTTTGGAAAAATTGTCATTGAAGAATTTGTTTGCTATTAGGAACAATGAGCTTAAATATCAAGTTAAATACTCAGATTTAAAATTTTCAAACCCCTGTGCTAGGACTCATTCGCCCTAGGGAAAACCTGTCTTGGTACAGGTGATTTTCCATATTTCTACACACTGTTTTATCTCTGTATTATCAATCTACTACAAGGCTTGTAGATCTTAGTTTCAATTTCAAAAATTACACATTTTTGTATTTTTTGCATTTAGTTCAATTGGTGAAAGATGGTTCATTGTTTGAAATAAAAATTAGCATTCAAAAGTAATCATTTTAAGGTGTTTTGCATCTAAAATTAGTCAATTATCATATTTAAGATCTGAAAGATGCATAAATATCCATTCATTTCATATTCAAATAAAAATTTCATCATGGACATGTGTTTTGGTAAAATATGGATGTCTTTAATATCTTTGGTTGATGTTTCAAGTTGTGTATTTGGCGATGATCCTAATGCAATTGAAAAAATTCATGAACCTTCACCTCCTAATGAATGTCCTCACGAGATAGACATCTTAGGCCAAAATGAAGATAACATGTAAGAATTCATACAAAATTCCTTGCGTAACCTTGAGAAAAATGCATCCTTCTATCCCTCCATGCAACAACCAAATATTATTGTCCCACCACTTGACATGTTCAACCTTTTGCATCCTGAAATTGAATGACAAAGCAAGCCTCAACCATGAAACATGAATGAACTCATTCACAATGACAACACTGATACTCTTCTATCTTATTCTCATAAATTTATTGATACACCCATCAACTTGGAAGAGAGTCATGGTCAAGGATTTAGAATATTAAGTAAACAAGGATGTGACATAAAAAATGAGCATGAGATGCATAAATTGTTAAAAAAACAACCATCAAAAGATACCAAGGGATTAGGATATCAAGATCCTCCCCCTCCATATCAACCAATTTCCCAATCAAGTAAGAAACCGAAGCCCTGTAACTTAAGAAGCTACCATTTTTACACACTATAATTGAGAATGAACAAAAAATGGATAAAATTCTCCATCTAGGATTGATTTTGTAAGATGGAGAAAATCAAGTTAGCATAGACTAAGTGAGAACCACAACACTATCTAAGCTAAAATCCCAATCTAAAACAAGAGAAAACAATCAAACATGAGGAACAAAAGCATTCAAATTGAAAACATTCCCCATATTGAAGTTGAATCACTTCTCTTGTCTCTCCTCAAGCTTCCTTTACAAGTTTCCCTCAGATCGTAATATACGTGTGCAAATACCTGCAAACAATAAGCATGAATCAAAAATGGAGGAGGAAGGCTTCTTTTATAGACAACCATTTGAATGGACATACAAGATTGAGCTTCTAGAAAAATTCCAAGATCGATGGTTGAGAAGACATGCAACACAGAGGAGTGGGGATTATGAAATAAATGGTCAAGATTGAGAAGAGACCAGAGTCAATCGATGGTTGAGATTTGAAAATGAGATAGTGGAGGGAGATAATGGAGAAATTAAAAATTAAAATCAATTAATTCATGAGAAGGAATCTTTGACCAAGTGGAGGCATAAAAAAATTACTTTAAATTATTTATTTGAGGAAAAAAAAAGTAGGAATTTAATTAAAATGATTTATGCAACCATTTTAATTAAATAGGAGGAAATAGAGAAAGGGAATTAAATAATTAATTTAGATTAATTATTTAATGGGGGAGAACTGTTGAGATATAATTAAATAATTTTGACAATTATTTAACTATAGAAGAATTGAAAGATTAATGAATAGGTAAATAATTAATGATAATTATTTAACTATAGATGAACGATGAAAGATAAATAATTAAATAAATGCTAATTTATTTAATTATTGAAGAGGAGGTTAGCGACACAATTAAATTTTTTCAATTGATTGTAGTAGAATAAAGGTCAAGAGATGAATTAATTAAATAATTAAAATTATTTAATTAATAGAGGAATATGATCAAAGAGAATTAAATAATTAATTTTTTTTAAATTATGCTGTGAAGAAGACCACGACAAAGGAAAAATGACACTCGCAGACCAAGACATTTTGTAGTGTCTACATTTTTCCCCTCTTTGAAATAATGCAGTTCCTCATGTTGTGTCAAAGAAATTCAGTCAAAATATGCCCTAGTGAAAGCAGGGTGGATATATGCTCCCTTGGGAAAATTTTGCAAATTTTCAAAAAAATTCAAGAAATTTGAAAAATTGTCCCGATAAGATAATTTGATAGCCAAAGGTTTGATCAATGGTGCTGACGAAAATGATTTTTGAGGTCATTAAGGGGGGAAATTTAGGTTCAAAGTGATCAAAAAGTGCACCCAGTACACTTGTCAAGTGCAAACCCTAATTTTTAGGCTATAAACAGGACATTGATTAAGTAAATTTGTCATTTGTGCATTCCCAATTTAGAAATCTTAGGAGCTCTAAGAGAGAGAGAAGCTAAGGAGATGTCACCAATTCTAGATGCTGCACACATAGGCTATTGTGTTTGCACATTCCACCATTCCAAGGGAGCACCCGCCCCGGTAAGTTCTTCAAACCCGCTTTGTGAATTTTTTGATTTTCATGCATTTTTAGGTAGGAAAAATTTAGCAGGCAATTGTGTCGCACGACGTGTTATGCAATTGTGTGCATGAATGATGCATGTGATGTGGTTGACCGTGATCGCCTCATCATGACATAATTGCATAGGTCCCTAGGGGGTCGGTTGCAGTGCGATGCATCTGAAATGGTGCACCACATTTGATTTTTGAGTCGCATACATGGCCGAAAATGACACAATCAAGATTTAATGATACAAGTGTGAGGGGAAATGATGCATGTGCAAATAGAAAATGCAATGGACAAGGGGTTGACCATAATTAACCCTAGTGATGCACTAGCTAAAGCTTGTGACACAATTGTAGTTACACGACTCATGTGTAGAAACAATGACGCTAAGAAATTTTGTGACGCATTTGACAAGCAAAACAACATAATTGACTGATGAAAAATTTGCCCCAGTTGAGGATAAAATGACTTGTTCAACTTAGGTCCAATAGGTCAAAATGGAGGCTTTAGATTGACTTAATTCCTGTGTGATGATTTCAGGTTGTACTACCTCCTATCTACACGCGGGAGTCACAATCAAAGACATTTCGACTTTGGGATCAACTGGATGATGACGAGAGGGAGGAACTTCTAGACCTCAGGTTATTCTATGTGACATATATGCACATTATTAGGGAAAATAGAGGCATGTTGATAGTGCTAGTGGAGTGGTGGCACTTTGAGACATGCACATTTCACTTGCCGACTGGAGAGGTTATTGTTACCTTATAGGACATTTACAGGATTCTGCAACTGTTGATTCGCAGTGAGCGGGTGCGGTATGATATCGTTCAAGGATTACAAGCCATCTATGACTTCTATGATTATGAGGATGAGGAAAAGCTTGGTATTCAGGGGTATGAGATCAAATAATTGACTCTAGCTGAGAGATACAGTAGATTTGACTGTGTTCTATGTACATTGATTTCCGATGTGTTGATTCCAAATCAGAAGGGTCATGGTTTTCTAGTGGGCTGGGGAGATGTACTAGTAGGCATGATATAAGATGAAATAGTGTATGCCCGCGAGCCATGTCTATTGGGAATGCTTTATTTTCAGCTTCATGATGAGAGGCAGGCACTTCTAGACCTCAGATTATTCTATGTGACATATGCCCATTATTAGGAAAAAAAGAGGCATGCTGACAACGCTAGTGGAGCGATGGCACTTCAAGACATGCATATTTCACTTGCCGACTAGAGAGGATACTGTTACCTTAGAGGAAATTTATAGGATTCTGCAACTACTAATTCATGGAGAGTGGGTGCAGTATGATCCCATTTGAGGACTACATGCCATCTATGACTTCTATGATTATGAGGACAAGGTAGAGCTTGGTATTCAGGGGTACGAGATCAAATGAGAGACCTTGGCTGAGAGATACAACATATTCGACTGTGTTTTGTGTACATTGATTTCTGGTGTGTTGATTCTAGATTGGAGGGGTTATGGTTTTCTAGTGGGCTGGGGAGAGGTACTAGCAAGCATGGTACATGATGAGATAATGTATCCCTAGGGGCCATGTCTATTGGGCATGATTTATTTTCAGCTTCATGACATTGCATATAGAGGTGGTTAGAGCATGAGCTGTGGTGTGACATTGCTTATGATATGGGAATGGGAGCATATAGCAGTATTTCGACTGCTAGTGGCATGATAGTTGGGATCTGCTACTTCGTATGCATATCTGCATCAGGGTTCCATAACACAGACGCATGTAGGAGACACATGCATGGGATTGATACATTGGTGAGCTTCATTTGGAGACCTTACAAGGACTATGATCTGTGGGTAGATGAGGATGAGCATTTTCCATGGTGTTGTCAACCAAGGTATTTGATTGGGTGTATAGTGTAGTTGCAACATATCATAGAGATTTATTTTCCAGAGCATGTTAGACGACAATTTAGAGAGAGGCAAGGTGTTCTTGTAGGTACAGAATAGTTTGCATATTCCTCCCGAGAGGTGTACCCATGGGGACAGTAGATACCAGTGACTACTGCTAAGCAAGAGATTGATGCACTACAACTAGTGCAGTGGGCTTGGAGAGGGGGTGATGCAGATCCAGGTATGACACAAGAGTATGATGCATGTTGGTAGACACATATTCCCTCTCGTTACATTGATCTAGAGCAATCGACACCTATAGAGTGTAGAGGTAGGGTGCTGTGAGGCTGGAGAGGTGACAGGGGACAAAGGGGTGGAGGTAGAGGGGATAGAGGATGGGGGATGGTGGACAGGGAGATGGGGGAGGAGACGATGGAGGAATGGTTGGGGAGGCCAAGGAGGAGATTAGTGCAGGAGGAGGGATGGGAGATGGTGGGTGGTGTGACCTTTTTCACTAATCTGTGAGAAGGGTGAGGGGGATGATATAGAGGCGAGTGTTGTGGTGAAGATGGTAGTGGAGGAGGGAGAGAAACATGTAGAGATGTCAGCCTTGGAGGTGGGTCATTAGGAGGTGGAGATGATGGAGGTAGAGGTAGAGCATGCAAAGGAGAGACAAGAGGAGGAGCGTGCAAATGATCGAGCGATAGGAGAGGCAGAGAGAGTCCTCTAAGAGAGGGTTGTTTTGGGAGTGGATGTTGAGGAGGGATTGGAGGAGGTGGAGGATAGAGCAGATGAGGTCACAACAGATAAGAGGATATCCACCCTTTATGCCTGAGTACAGGCCCTAGAGGCAAAGGTGAGGACTCTTAAGGTAGAGTGAGATGACCTAAAGGCTAAGAGAGACACCCTCCAGATAGAGAGGGACCTAGCAGTCATCAACTGGTAGTAGAACGATCAATGGATGTTGTATTTTGTAGCTACATGTGGTGGGTCAGTGGTTGATGTTGCATGGGATTTGGCCAGAGCTAACAGAGGTTTACAGTATTATAGAGATTTGTATGAGAGAGAGGTACCACCAGAGAGGAGAACACTGAGCTTCTCATAGGCATCGAGTGAATCCCAGGGTAGACCACATAGCATACACTCTCATAATAGATCACAAAGTGGTGAGACATCAAGGTCAAGATGGTCCACTTTGTATGAGAGGCCACCCACTTCAGGGCATAGGTCTCCAGGCTTGCCACGCCAGGAGGACATAGATGCATTAGGTTCAGGGGAGTAAGGTAGCTCAGGCTAGGGCACATGTTGACATTATGTATTATGACACTATATTTTGATTATCGATCCTACGAGCTCCATTTTGTTAGATATGATACATCTTGACATTGTATTATGACACATTTTGAGCGATATATGATATGATTTTAATGGTGATTTATGATATGTAGTTCTATGTGATTATGCTTTATGATTATGATTATGTTATGGATGTTTATGCTTTTATAATATGTATGCATTTCTATATGATCATGTGATGGTTTGATATGATTGATGACTATGCATTTATAATGTTGGTTATACATTTAATATGATTATGAAATGATGTTATATATTAATGCAGTATGGTTGACCTAATTTTATGATGCAATGGGATATGTGAATGAAATTAATGTTAATGTCATGTGATACCTATAGATTGTGTATGCAATGATTATAAATTTTTAATGTGAATGCAAAATATTATATATGAGATGATATGCAATAATGTTATTAATGTTATGCAATGTATATGAAATGTTGATGCGATGTATATGAAATGTGATAAATGGAAATGAACTATGATCATGATGTAAAATGCAATGTCATGGTTGATTATGTTATAATGAAATGATAATGCTATATGGATGCACTCTATGTTTTTGTATTTTCTCATGCAAATACATGTGTGGCTAATTGTGATGATTTCTATGATGATAATTCTTTCTATAATGCTTTCTAACATGATCATGTATGCAGGGTATTTTTGTGTGTCATAAGACACTATCAAGATGCAGATAGAAGAAATGTTGGCATGGGAGAAATGGATGTTAGCATGGAGAATGGAAAAGAAGGTGGAGAGGCAGACAGGAAATGACAAAGGAAGAACTTTCATGCTTTTATGTTTATCATCATCAAGCATCAAAATTGTCGCAAATGGAACACAAACACCATGGTATGACATAGACGAAGGTGTGCAAGGTGACCAATATTTGTGAGACACAAGTAGTCAAAAGACAATGCCAAAAGACAAGGAATGCCCCAACTCATACTAAGGACCCAATTGTCCCAGTCTTTTTGCCAAGAAATACCACAAATAACAAGCAAAGAAAAGAGATCATGATCCATCATTTCCCCTCTAAATCCTTTTTGGACATCCTCGAGGAAGCTAGTAACATGACCAAAAACCAATCAAAAAGATAAGACAAACTCAAACTAACAAAGTGTTTTCCAGAGATATAATGTTTTCTGGTAGGATTGACAAGATTGATAGATTAGGTTGATTAGGTTTAGTTTCAAGGACACATCCTAGTTAAAGTAGATGACTTAGATGACCAATTGATTGATTGTTTGACTGAAGTTGATTGATAGGTTGACAAAGGTTGATTAATTGATTAGGCCAGGCTTCAGGCAAGACATATCTTGTGTAAAGCCAGATTAAGTGACCAAAATGACAAGAGTAATTGACCAAGTGACCAAGTGGTTTGATAGGGGTTGAGTGACATGATTGATCAATGTGATGAAACCTAATTTCATGAAAGACATATATTATTGAAGGAAAAGCGCACATCTGATAAAGTTGGCTAATTGACCATTTTAATAAACACCTAGCTGCAAGAGAGACATATCCTGCTTAAGGTGAAGGACAAGATTGATTAAAGACAATGTCTAATCTCAGGAAGGACACATCCTGATAGAAGACAAGTGATAAGATCGAATGAGACAAGTTACATAATGCCCCATTTTGATATAAGACCAATAACCTAATAGTGATGATGATTAGGTAATTGACCGATTGAAGCTCAAAGATTTGTTGGATATGTTTTTCTGTTGATTCGTGATTTGGTTTGAATATTGATTGCTTGCGGACAAAGAACAACACCAGACTTGACAAACCCTAAAGGATTGACCTAGGGCCTCAGGGACTCATCGATTGATGTCCTTGCCTACGCTATACATGCATAGACCTCGTAGTTCGACATGACACAAACCAAAATTGATATGATTCAACAAAATCCTAAGGACAAACCTAATGTCTTAGGGGCCCGCCAATTGAGGGCCTTTCCTACATAGAAAATGCACAGAGACAGTGTAGTTCGACCAAACTAACACAGACTGAATTTGAATATGTTTTTGGAGTTTTTGATGTTTTATGATGTTTTTGAATATTTGAAGGGTTGCTGATTTTTTTTTTGGTTTTTTAATGATTTAATGATTTTTTTGATTTTTTTATGGTTTTATGATTTTTTGGATTTTGATGGTTTTATGATTTTTTTGGATTTTGATGGTTTTGAAAGGTTGATACCATGCATCAGAGCCCATGAAGACATAATTCAAGGAATTTCCCCCTGTTAGGTATAGGACCAACCTATTATGCATGAGGGGATCGATGGAAGCAAAGAAAGGTTAGGACAGTGAAAGATACTAAATTTCGGCAGTTCTCAGGCCATGAGAAGGATGATGAAGCTTTATTATGGACAGGTGATATGTGTGATTGGGTGAGCGAAGGGTGAAGGAATAGGTAGAGTGATAGTAGACAGAGGAGCATAGACTTACTACACATGACGCTTGTTCGCCAGGTTTTCACCATGATACTTATCCAAAGTGCCACTGAAGTGGTTTTCACTTTTGGATGAATTATTTCTCTTTACTATTTTTATTTTTTTTTAAATTTTTTTTGTTGTTGTCACCAAGACACTGTTTGCTAGGTTTTCATTAGGGTAACTATTTTTTTGATTTTTTTTGTATTTTTGACTTTTTAATGGGATACTCTAAGAATTAAGTGTAATATTTGTGAAGGTGCATGGTGTTGATGGGCTCAAACAATGGTTCACCTTCAGGAGTAGAAAGCTGATAAGCACTGGATCCATATGATGTTGTGATGATATAAGGGCCCAACCAATTGGGTTCAAACTTTTTGGCTTTTCTCGATCTATCTAATTCTTCAGATTGTCTTTCAAGACTAAGTCATCAATGTCAAAGCTTTTGGGTCATACCTTATTGTAGCTGGGTTGAAGGCGGTTTTGATATGCTTGCAAATGTGTCAAAGAATTATGTCTCTTTTCATCCAATAACTCTAGCTCATGTAGACATGATACATGGTACTCCTCTTGATCAATCAATCCTTGCATAGAAACCCTCAGGGATAGTAACTTGACCTCAATAGGAAGTATGGCCTCGGATCCAAATACAAGGGAATATGGAGTGGCTCTTGTAGGGGTGCGAACACTGGTATGGTAGGCCCATAAAGCAGGATTGAGTTGGAGATGTTAGTCATGGCCAACATCATCGATAGTCTTCTTTAAGATTTTAAGGAAAATATTATTAGATGACTTAGCTTGACCATTACCTTGGGACGGGGTAGAAAAATGGTGTTGAATATAAAATTTCTCACAAAGTTCACAAAAATATTGATTCTTGAAAGGGCGACCATTGTTTGTAATGATGGATTGCGAGATACCGTAGTGGCAGATAATGTAATTTAGAATGAATTGGATATCTGTTTACTAGTAATGTAGGTCATCAGGATGGCTTCGATCCATTTGGTAAAGTATTCTATAGCAACAAGGATAAACTTATTCCCATTTGCAGAAGTGGGATGGATCTTTCCTACGAGGTCGAGTCCCCATTGAGAAAATGGCCATGGTGACATGAGCGGCTGTAATTCCTAAGCTGGTGCATGTATTAGATCTCCATGAATTTGAAATTGGTGACATCTCTTCACAAAGTGATAGGCATCATGTTCCATTGTAGGCCAATAATATCCCATCCGCATAATATTTTTAGCTAAGGTAGGACCATCATAGTGAGCTCTGCATATAACATGGTGAACCTCTTGTAAGGTTTTCTATGCTTCATTCGAGTCAAGACATCAGAGGAGGATGTTATCTAAGCTACGACGTTAAAGGGTATCACTGATTATGGTATATTTTGAGGCTTGTTGGATAAAGGTTTTGCGTTGGTTGGAGGACAAGTTAGGAGGGATAATTTGATCATACAAGTAGTTGTAAATGTCTTTGTACTAGGGAGATTTGACACCAACAAGTTTGCACACAAGTTTAGTTTCTGGGAGATCAAACATAGGGACCAACAATTGTTACCAAGAACTCACATTGCGATGCATTGTTAGGAATTCCCAAGAGAGATCCAATTGTTGTCATTGCATCTACTACCTTGTTCTGGATTCTCAGTATCTACTCAAAGGTAACGACTTCAAATTATAGTCTAAAACTATCAACCATGCGTGTGTAGGACATTAGCTTTTCATCCTTGATATCATAATCATCATTGACTTGCTTGATCACTAACCGAGAATCAACATAAACTTGAAGATCCTTTATTTTCCATTTTATTGCCATTCAGAGTCCTGATAGTAGCACTTCATACTCAACTATGTTATTAGTGCATGGAAATGCTATTCAAAATGATTTAGGAATGGAATCCCCTTGAGGTGTGATGAACAAAATTCCAACTCCTAAGCCGTGACTTGTGTTGGATCCATTGAAGTATAATTTCCATGTCATCGATGTTTCTATGAAAAAAAGATTGATTCATATGGAAAGTCGAATATTAGGGGATGATCTACCTTTACTAGTGCATCTGCGAGTTGATCAACTATCACTTATCCTTTTATTGATTTTTGATCAACATATTCAATGTCATATTCACTTAAGATCATAACCCACTTAGCTAACCGTCTTGTCAGAGCTGATTTATTAAGAAGATACTTGAGGGGATCAATTTTTGCTATCAATTTTGCCTTTTGGTTTAGCATGTAATGTCTGAATTTATGGGTTGCAAATACAACTGCTAGGCATGCTGGTTCAATAGGGATTTAGTTTAACTCATATCCAACCAAAGTGTGACTGATGTAGTAAATTTCTCGTTCTTTACCATCATTATCAGTTTGTGCCAACAATGCCCTTAGTGCTGATGTAGTTTTTTTCATGTACAATATCAAATGTCTTTCATCAATTGGAACCATAAGAACTGGTGGAGTCAATAGATAATGCTTAATTTGATCAAATGCTTCTTGAAACTTTTCTATCCAAACGAAGGGAATTCATAAGAAATGCTGAAACAAATGGATCTTATCTACTAGTTGAGCAATGAATCTACAGATTGATTGCAATATTCCTTGTAAAGTCCTTAACTGACTTATGTTGGTTGGAAATGGCATGACCAAGATAGGTTTTAGTTTTGTAGGATCAACTTCTATTCCTCTATAGGAGACAATATATCCTAGAAGTTTTCTTGATTGAACCCTGAAAATATATTTCTTTAGATTTAACCTGAGTTTGTACTTTTCAAGTTGTGTGAAAATATTATCCAAGATGGCTAGGAGACCACTTCTTTCTAAAGATTTTGAGAGAAGATCATCAACATAATCCTTTGTAAGTACATGCATATAATCATGAAAAATGATAATCATGACTCTTTGATATGTAGCTCCAACATTCTTAAGTCCAAATGACATAACATTCCAAAAAAAAGTTCCCCAAGCATAGGTGAAGGTTGTCTTTGGTTGATCTTCAGGAGAAATCCTTATCTGATTATAACCCAAGAATCCATCCATAAGTGATAGCATTTCATATCTAGTAGTGAGGTCCACTATGATGTCAATATTTGGTAAGGGGAAATCATCTTTAGGACAAGCTTTGTTAAGATCTCTAAAATTCATGCATACTCTGATTTTCCCATTTGGTTTTGTGAAAAGAACAAGATTAGATATCCAATCTACATAGTCAATAGAGTGTATGAATCCAATGTCCAATAGTTTCTTTAGTTTAACTTTGACTAGGCGTGCAATATGCGGGTGTATTTTCCTTAGCTTATGTTTATATGGTTTGGCATTTAGTATCAATGGAAAATGATGCAAAAAAAGCCAAGGGTCCAATCCAGGCATATCAGAATATGACCATGCAAAATTGATTTGTCTCTCTAAAAAGAATGATGTAAACTCAGGTTTTTCCTTGGTGGTCAAAGATGCTGCAAGCTGTATGATTCTAGAGTTGTCTTGCGTCCTGATGTTCACTTATTCTATGTCTTCTATGAGAAATGGTGATCTCTCTCGGTCTATAGGAATACTGTCCAGTCCTCCATCCTCAAGTGCCTCAAAGAGGTTTTTAGCTTTAGATACATCCTTCATTTTTACTTTTTCATGATCAGCAGGCGCCTTTCAGTTTTCATTTGAAGACCTATTATTTTCATTTTGACTTTTTTCATTTTCACTTTTGCAACTAGAGGAAATGACAGCCTCACAAAATTATGTTGCACTATTGAGTTCTATAACAAAACCAACCTTATGATCCCCACCTGGTATTCCTTCACGAAGTCCCTTGAACTCAGCAATTGCTTCATCATTCTTGAATGTGTCTAAACTCAGTGGTTGTTGTCGATCCCAATCTATTAACTATAGGTAAACAAGAGGTAAGCCATCATCGATGTTGCCAAGGGTCATGGTATAGGCAGATAAGGTAAATGTTGTGTGGTCTCACAACACGCCCCAAGACTGAAAAGACTTGGGGACCCAAGTGAAAAATACAATTCTTATGGTAGGAGCTAGCAAATTGGGAGATCACTGGAAGTGAAAGAAAAATATCTTTGATAATAAAAGTACTTCATAATGTAAGTGTTTTGGGCACCGAATACTAGGTACTGGAAACATGTGAAAGGAAAAAGGTAATACAAGTTCAAACGGAAGGCTTCGGTCTGGTATGAAGCGGTCTGGTATGAAGTAGTCTGGTATGAAGGAGTCTGGTATTAATGGAGTTCCGGTACAACTGAGGTCTGGGAAAGTAAGTGGGTAAAGTTGAATACTGAGTACCAAGTACCAGGTTGTAATGTGAAGAGAAATGCTAAAATCTTAAGTTTATCTAATGATCCCGGTGATCCAGTATATATGTGAGGATTTATGATATGCTTGAAAGTGTGTTAATTATGTGATTTGTACTTACATTTGAATAATGGTTTTATTTACATGAGATTCTATAAATGTTTTCTTTCTTTTAAAAGGGATTTAATGTATGGAATTGTGATTGCAGGAGATATCGATTGTGGTGCAAAGCTTAGGTATGGACGGTCAGGCAAACTTGAATCATGGATGGAATAATTTTTAGTTTGGTTCGATTACTATGGGAGATTATAAGGCAGAAGGCTTTGAGTCCATTAGAATGCTGGGGATCCTAGTATTTCACATGCGGTGGAAAGAAATGTCTATTTTTGGGAGATCCCATTCCCTAGAGTGATGGAACCAGAGCCAAGCGATATGTGGGGGCAGAAATTCTAGCTTTTCATTATGAATATATGGGAAGTTCCTACACATTATCTTTATTCGAAGTATCATCCTGGCAAAGATTAAAGATCAACACCCGAAGAGCTTCAATGTGTAATTGGAGTTGAATTCGATTACAATTCTCCTATTGGCCACTTTATTCCACATGCCTTGATGATATTGGTCCCTTGGATTTCCTCTCATGTATTTGTCTTATCCTTTCTAAGCCTTGTGTTCTATAAAAGGCCAGAGGATCCTCATTTTTTATTTTAAGTTTATAATTTGTGGATTTCAGAGGAGCATAAACTTTTAAGTTTTGTTCTTTTTTCCTATTTTCTTAACCATTCTAGTGTAAAATTTTGTATACAGGTAGACATTGTTTAATATCAAAGCTTATTAGATAGCTACCTATCTCAGTATCTTTTGTAGCTGGTTTTGTTAGTTTAGCCGAACAAGACTGTATGTTGTGTCGTTTAAGGGTGCATACAAAACCTACTTAGTGTCTAGAAATGAAACCCCTCTCTTTAAAAGCTTGCACCATTTTATATGTAGGTGTGAAGCAATCTAGTGAAGTATAAAGTGGTTTGCTCTATTTTAATTGATTCTTTGGGGCATCCATGGAGAATAACTAGGAGAAATTTTTAATTTTCACTATTTTTATACTTTGTTTTAGAATAGATGTTTAATATTTTGAAAATGTTCCAAAATTTAAATGGATAGAAATTTTTTTATTGAAAATGTTTTTCTTTCCATAAAATTTTTGAATGCTTAATGTTAAATCTACTTAAGTGATAGCAAAGAATTTGTGATGTTCATGAAATTTTATGGCAAATCTTTTGGTTTCATGATGCTTGAACTCATTGTTTCAATTTGGAATTTACACCTAAAATATTCAAGAAACAACCATAGTCCCTTTGAGATTAATAGCAATATCACATCAATACCCGAGAGTGACCCTAGTGCAACCATGACCTAGTTATTGAAGACTTGGGATTGAACGAAAGCCAAAATTTTTCCTATTAATGTAGAATCCCCCTTTAGGTTGTCTTTGTTCCATATCTTTCAAGAAGGATAGGCTCTTTGTGGTCTTGTCTATGAAGAATTTATTTTCCCTGTTTACTATGAGTAAAATCATCATCAACAGGAACTGGCACTAGAAGGAGGGTCTCTCTTTAATATTTTTAGGTATCATTCCTTGGAATTGGAGAATTGTGTTTCAGAACATTATTTCTGAGTTCGATAAGGATCTTGTAAGTAAGAAACATAATGCAAGCTGAATTTCAGTATGGAAGTTGAAAAACTTTAGAAAATATTTAATCAAAAATTGCATCCTTTGAGTTTATTTACTTTTGGAAGAGTCACCAAGTGTAGGATTCACGACACAACTAATCATAGTGAACTTGAGAGTGATTTTTTTTTAACTAGGGTAAGTTTGGACATAAGTAAAGTAATTTTGTTAACAAAGGAAGTTCTAACTGCTAAAAGAAAGGGATTGTTAATGAGAAAAACGTTTTTCCCTAGTAGAATTGGAAATATTAAAAAATTAACAAATATGCGAAAACAATTGGAAAAATATGATTATTATAAAGAAAATTCTAACATTTTGCAGGAAAATAGGTGAGAGTGTTAGATTTAGAGATATTTCATCACAAACAAGGAAATGACACTATGCATCATCATTCCCTGTATATGTGGAAAACACAAATAATGAGAAAGAGCATGAAAATCGAGTGGGAAACACGTGTATTTTTCTCCAAGTTGAAAATTCACAAGCTATAAAAATAAATTCTCTTGATTTTATACAAGATACAAAATATCAAATTTTTATTTTTTCTCTCTTAGATAGCAATATAAATAGTGATTTATCTTGGTCTAATAAAATTGAAATATACCGAGCCAAATTTTTTCGTTTTTAAATAACAACATTCAAGCAAGTGCACCCGTTAAGGTTAGATGGACAAACCGAAACGTGCATGAAAGTAAACTCAAGATACAGAAGGGAACTCAACGTCAAGTATGTGCTACCCAATCCAATGCGGAGTGAGGGGCGACCATAAAGTGGAAACAAACTACTAATGCACTCTCATCATAGTCCCTGATATCAAAATGTGGAGAAACACAAATAATAAGAGAACTACTGAGCAATGAAAATTACAACGATGTGAGGAAACACGTGTATTTTTCTCCAAGTTGACTTAAAAATTCACAAGCTATAAAAATAAATTCTCTTGATTTTATACAAGATACAAAATATCAAATTTTTATTTTTTCTCTCTTAGATAGCAATATAAATAGTGATTTATCTTGGTCTAATAAAATGCAAAGTGAAGACAGGACCGAGGAAATGAATATTTTCAGAGGAGGAAGCAAAGAAAAAGATATAGTCGTTCATGGAAATGGACCAGGGCTGGAAGAAGGTAGAGTATGGTCGCATCAAACGAAATGTGTGCAATCGATCTCTAATGAGTTCATTTTCATACATATGAGTTGAATCATTGGTAAGTATGCTTTTGAATTTATGATGTTTAAACACAAAAAAATTAAGATAATTCATTATTACAGTAGAATACTGAAAATTTTGATGAGTGAATTCAAAGACAAACCTACTGTAATTCATACCAAAATTGTAGAAGAAATAGTTGTAGAAATTGAAGTAAATTGCTTTATTAGAGTTAATCTTTTATTATGTTAGAGTTAGGGTAGTTAGGGTTTGTTTTCTTTTCATAGGTTTTTGTGTTCGTTTTGTTCTTTTCTTTTGTTTGGGCTCTGCATTAGCAAATTCTGCTTAAACCTATCTTACACATGAGAGTTAATTCAAACATTTATAAAATTGAACTATGAAAAGTGAAATAATAAAACCATACATAGTAAAACATGCTTTAAAATGTACCAAAAGAGATATATATGTGGATATCACGTATATACAAGAGATATAAGAAATCCTCGTTTAAAAAAAAAACTCAAAAAGAGAAAAAAAGTGAGAAAAGTTGTAGATGGTAGTACCCATTCAGTCAATGTGGGATGCCTCTTCCATCAGGGCTAAATACCCTATATAGGTGAGTTCCCAGTGAACTTCAAAGTCTTGGATATGGAGATCATTAAGAAAAGGCCAAAGTGGAACCACTTCCCCATGTTCTAGGAATCGAGGAATATCATCCATGGAGGGAATCCCAATGGTCGGATGTGCAACAGATAAAATGGTATCCAAATTCCCCAAAAATTTAGGCTTCACTATCAAGTTGGAAGCAACATGAACATCTTCAATAGGTAGCCCAATGTCCAGAAGCGAAGCTACAAAGTGGGAAGCTATATTAGAATAGAAGCAAAAGTAGCGGCTGCACACAACATACTTTTCCCCGAGGACTAAGCATAAGTTTGGCACAGTGAAACTAGAAGTCCTAACGAAGAAAACCTTTTTAAGCCTTTGTGATGTGATGCTCCCTAAGAAAAAATTCTGTCAGTGAGAGCAACATAAGAAAATTGGAGTATGCATGACCAAGAAGCAAATGAAAATGTACAAAGTATAATTGCAGAAACAAAACAAAAAAGAGAAAAATAAAAGTGTGAAGAATTCGAGAAGAAATGCAGAATTTATAGAGAACCGTAAGAAAGTTACGGTACATAGTTGCCTTGAGCGAACTATTTTTTTTGGAAAACTGCAAGCGAGGTTGCAGCTGGATAATTATCTTCAGAGCTAAAGGTTAAATCAAATTAATTCTTTACACATATCTGGTGGTAAATTGCTTCAAATTTGAGTAGTACGAAGATTGCGAATCAAGTAAGTTGAAGATTTAGAAATTAATAGTGGTCATTTCAATTCTTTTAAAACAACCGTATTAATTATGGAGGTGCTTATGTGTGCAGAATAAAAAGGTAAATGAATTTGGCAAGGTAGTACACGTCATCACCCGAGTAAGTTGAAGAGACAATATGTGCAGAATAAGAAATGCAAATTTAATATAGAATAATGTGATCATGCTTCAAGGTAATCATGAAATTTCTGATCCATTAATGAAGTGCGACACCGTCAAGTCAAAATAGCTAGTAGAGATTTTAGAAGTTGCCATAAAATTTAATCGGAAGGGTGGTAATTGATGTTTCTAAATTTATATTTAAATTTGGTGATTAAGTTGTCTATTTGTAAATTTTAATTTATGCATATTTTTTAATCATATAGCGTGCTACAGTTAGCTAGGATTTGGCATAAATTAGTAAAATTTAGCTGGGAACACACACTTATAGGGAATCATTAAATGAGTTTTTGGGAAGTAGTGAATTGATGAAGGGATTTGCATTGGATGAAAAATAAAAAAGTAACCTTTGCTACCACTGTAATTCTCCACCTAATAGCGGTGCTTCATTGCTTGCAAGTTGATAAAAGAGCTATCATTGAAATATCAAAATTGAAAAATGAGCTATCATTGCTATATCAAAAAAAAAGAAAAGATATCAACTATTTAGGCTATCCAAATAACTCTACCAGGGCTATGGACGCCTGACCAACAATAGAGCTATGTTTGGGGGAATTACAGAGATAACCTTGTTGGGGCTATGGATGCTTGATTGGCAGCAAGGCTCTATCCCTAGTTGGCTTTGGAGGATTACTATATTATGTAGTTCAATGTTAATGAACTGATTCTTTTTAGTAAGTTCCAAAAATTGGAATTAATCAGAGCACACACAAATGTTTCTGGTGGAGTTTTATTTCTTTATGCCAGAATCTAGGTAAAGGTAGAAGTTATTGTTTTAAAATATGCATAAATTTAATTTACAACGGGTGATTTAATTTCAAGTTTGGCTTAAATTTGGTTTTATTGGTTGCAAGTTGTTGTGTGGTCTCACAACACGCCCCAAGACTAAAAATACTTGGGGAACCAAGTGAAAAATATAACTCTTATGGTAGGAGCTAGCAAATTGGGAGATCACCAGAAGTGAAAGAAAAAAATATTTGATAATAAAAGTACTTCGTAATGTAAGTGTTTCGGGCATCGGATATCGGGTACCAGAAACATGTGAAAGGAAGTACAAGTTCAAATGGAAGGCTCCAGTCTAGTATGAAGAGTTCGGTATGAAGGAGTCCAGTATAATGGATTTATGGTACAACCGAGGTCTGGGAAAGTAAGTTGGTAAAGTTGAATACTGGGTACCGGGTACTGGGTTGTAATGTGAAGAGAAATGCTAAAATCTTAAGTTTATCTAATGATCTCGGTGATCCGGTATATATGTGAGGATTTATGATATGCTTGAAAGCATGTTAATTATGTGATTTGTACTAACATTTGAATAATGGTTTTATTTACATGAGATGCTATAAATGTTTTCTTTCTTTTAAAAGGGATTTAAAGTATGGAATTTTTGATTGCAAGAGATATCGATAGTGATGCAAATCTCAGGTATGGACGGTCAGGAAAACTTGAATCATGAATGGAATAATTTTCAGTCCGGTTCGATTACTCTAGGAGATTATAAGGCATAAGGCTTTGAGTCCATCAGAATGCTGGGGATCCCGATATTTCACATGCGGTGGAAACAAATGTCTATTTTCAAGAGAGCCCATTCCCAAGAGTGATAGAACTGGAGCCAAGCGATGTGTGGGGGCGAAAATTCTAGCTTTTCATTCTGAATATATGGGAAGTTCCTACACATTATCCTGATTCGAAGTATCATCCTGGCGAAGATTAAAGATGAACACTTGAAGAGATTCAATGTGTAATTGGAGTTGACTTCTTCGATTACAATTCTCCATTGGCCACTTTATTCCATGTGCCTTGATGAGATTGGTCCCATGGATTTCCTCTCATGTATTTGTCTTATCCTGTCTGAGCCTTGTGCTCTATAAAAGGCCAGAGGATCCTCATTTTTTATTTTAAGTTCAAAATTTGTGGATGTCAGAGGAGCATAAACTTTTAAGTTTTGTTCTTTTTTCCTATTTTCTGAACCATTCCAACGTAAAAATTTGTATGCATGTAGAAATTGATTAGTATCAGAGCTTATTAGATAGCTACCTATCTTAGTATCTTTTGTAGCTGGTTTTGTTAGTTCAGCCGAACAAGACTATATGCTACACCATTTAAGGGTGCATACAGAACCTACTCGGTGCCCAGAAATGAAACCCCTCTCTTTAAAATCTTGCACCATTTTATATGTAGCTGTGAAGCAATCTGGTGAAGTATAAAGCGGTTTGCTATGTTTTAATTGATTCTTTGGGGCATCCATGGAGAATAACCGAGATAAATTTTTAATTTTCAGTATTTTTTATACTTTGTTTTAGAATAGATGTTTAATATTTTGAAAATGTTCCAAAATTTAAATGGATGGAAGAAATTTTATTGAAAATATTTTACTTTCCATAAAATTTATGAATGCTTAATGCTAAATCTACTTAAGTGATCGCAAAGAATTTGTGATGTTCATGAAATGTTATGGAAAATCTTTTGATTTCATGATGCTTGAACTCATTGTTTCAATTTGGAATTTACACCTAAAATATTCAAGAAACAACCATAGTCCCTTTGAGATTAACAACAATATCACATCAGTACCTGAGAGCGACCCTAGTGCAACCATGACTTGGTTATGAGAGACTTGGGATTGAACGAAAGCCAATCTTTTCCCTGCTAATGCAAAATCCCCCTTTAGGTTGTCTTTGTTCCATATCTTTCAAGAAGGATAGGCTCTTTGCGGTCTTGTTTGTGAAGAATTTATTTGCCCTGTTTGCTGTGAGTAAAATCATCATCAACAGTAAAGATAAAGGTAGAGTGATTAGGTTCCCAAAGGTAGAATCATCAATTTCCCAGAAGATCCAAGCTTCCCTTTTTAAGGGGACCTTTTGGTGGGGACTTGATGGGGGACCAACTTTAAACATTTGGTTAAATCTTTCCTCAAAGGTAGGCTCATCAGGTTCTCTAAATGTTTCCTCAAGTTTATAATTACTGATGGATCTATTGGATTCCAAATCCCATTCCCATTCATTGGAATCATAGTCAGTATAATAGTCCTCAGATGTCTTGATTTCAATTGAAGCATTAACAATATCACTTGACTCGATACCTCCCTTTTACTAGCTTAACCCTTGATACTTGTAAGGGTTATAGGGGCTTCCATCATACATCAATTTTGGTGGTAATTGGGACTATAGAAATGGTGTGGGCTAACTAACATTGTGGCTTTAAAGGTCTTTCCTGCAAAAGAGTCATGTTGTTTCTCATCTCAGGGATTCTGAGGTGGAAGATCTAACTTGATGTTTCCTCCCAAGTTTATAATTCAGATCTATTGGTATTCCAAATCCCAATAGTCATAGATGGAATCATAGTGAGTCAATGAGTCCTCAGATGTCTTGATTTCAATTGACTCATTAACAACCACCGAAAGTGACTCGATACTCCGATAGTAACTAACTAGTACAAACCTTAACCCTTGATACTTTAGTAATTTAGGAGGTTGTAAGGGTTCCAATATTTTTTTTGTTTAGATCAAGACTCTTGCTTCCATCATATCCTTGTTGCTTCATCAATAGGAACCCTGTTGGATACTATTCAACTGGTAATTGCTTAGGTTATATATCCTCCTCTTCTTTATATAGAAATGTATAAGTGTGGTCATCCAAATATTCTTTAGCTAATTCCCCCCATTTAGTGAAAGTAGTAGGGGGATTGTGGATGATAACTTTATGTTGTATAGGATGTGGCTTGCCATAAGACTTTGGTGATTTAGGTAGCTTTCCAATGCAAAAGAGACTTTCATGTTGTATTCTTCACATCATTTGTCTTGAATCTGGACTTTGGGTTTGGATGGTGGGGTGAATGGAGTGGATGATTTGATGAGGTCAGATAGATCAATGTAATGGGATGAGGTGGAAGATGGGGCCTATTGATTTATGATAACTTGATGTTCAATAGTTCCTTTTAGGTTTGTACAATATTGAAAGGGATTGGGATCACCAAGAATAGTAATTTCAGTACCATTATGTGGAAACTTGAGGCATTGGTGGTATGTGGATGGTATAGCCTTCATGGCATAGATCCATGGGTGACCAAGGAGAAGGTTGTAGTGTAAATCCAAATCCAAGACATGAAAATCTGCATTTTGCATAGCTGGACCAACTTTTATGGGAAGCGAAATGACTCCTTTAGATGAACGTTCAACATCATCATAGGATTTGATGACAATTTTCTTGGTTTGATCAATGCAATTCTTAGATTATCCCAATGATTTTACCAATTTTAGGGAACAAATATTCAGACCTGCTCCACTATCTACTAGGACTCTTTTGATCTTATGTTTAATTATGTAGACTTCTAGGTGTAGGGGATCATTATGATCATAATTTTGTGCTGAAAAGTCTGGTTCAGAGAAGGTGACATGATGTGGCATAGCTAGGTATCCAACCATGGCCTAAAATTCATTGACATCTAGATTGGTGGTACAAATGCTTCTTGTAAGGCTTTATCAAGGATACCCTTATGTTGTGGGGATATGCAGAGGAGTTTCATAATAGAAATATGTGTGGGAGTCTTCCCTAGCTACTTGAGGAGATTGTACTAGATTTTTGGTTGTGGATTGGGAGAAGGTCTTGGAAGAGTTACTTTGTCTCTACAAGTGGTGACAACACACTATGAGATTTTCTTGTTTATGGTAATGGTGGCAACATGATCATCAAAGGATTGTATGTTGTGGATAATAGTGTTGTAATCATGTGTGATGTGGGTATAATTGGCATTATTGTTATTCCCTGAACTGGAGGCTTTCCTTTTGTCATGATCTTGTAAGGGAGTTTTAAATATGGTATGATCAACATTAGTCTTTCCTTGTGAGTTGTCTATTGAAATGGTTTGCTATTCGATGAGGTCTTGATTGAAATTTTTGAGGGTCCATCATCTAGATGTCTTATGTCCCTTTCTGTACTGATATTCACAATATTCATCTTCTTTCCACTAGTCAGGTTTGATTAATGAGGGTTCATTGTTTTTGATTTTTGGTAGTTGAATGAAATTGGATTGCAAGAGTGTCTTTAGGACTAATTAGATGGGTTCACCCAATGGGGTGTATGATCTCTTAGAATGGGGAGGACCTCTACATTGTTGGTTGTTTTGGACTACATTCAATGCTTGACCTTGACCTTGTGTTTGGGTATTTGATGTGGAAGGACCTATGTTTATCACTTTAGCATTGACAACTCCATCATTAGTGACATTCTTGTTTCAGGACCAATATCTACCTTTGTCATTATTGGGCTTTGGAGTCTCTTTGTGTACTTTGACTAGTCCTTTTGTGACAAGAATTTTTTTAATAAGGACACCTTTCTCAAGGATTTCATCAAAAGTTGTGCAACATTGGATTTGAAGACCACTCATCATTTCTCCATTAATATTTTCCACAAATATGGTGATGAGTTGTTTCTCAAGGATGTGACAAGGGAACTTGCTAGATATACCTCACCATCTTTGGTAAAACTAGGTGACTCCCCTTCTTGCTTAGTGGTGCATAATGTTGTGAGGGTTAAGTCACTTTCAATGTTAAAGGAAAAGTGATTAATGAATTTATCAGCCAGTTCACCCTATGTTCTAATACTTGGAGGAAGATGTGCGACCAATCTAGGGCCAACCTCGTGAGACTTTGTGGGAATAATCTCATCAAATAGGTAGGATTATATGCAATTTCCATACATGCCGTATTAAATTCTCGTATGTGTTCCACTGGATCTCCTTTCCCTTTGTACTTAGGTAAAGTTGGTGTCATGAAGTGAGGGGGAAAGGAATATAGAGATTTCTGTCAAATGGTTAGGGGCACAATTCCTCCATAGAATAAGTTTTCTTGTTGGTTCCCAATTGCATGTTTTTCATTTATTGTTGGATTCCTTGTATTTATTGCAGCAAAGTGTTCGCAGGAGATGGTGTTGTGTTGTTTTGATTTGGTGTTATGACGTTGGTGTTGAGGTCATATGTTGGATTTGAATTTGGATTGGCGTTTTGTGGCATGGGACCTTAGTTACCTTCTTGATATTGATGTGTAAATGTGGCATTTGTGTTGGTTTGAGTTGGAGGGAAATTGGCATTTAGATTGGTCCCAAAGGTCATGTTTGTATTTGGTATGGCATTTTGAAATTCTGGTGTAGGCCCTTAATTTGTTCCTTGGATTTGAAATTTTGGACCTTGATTTGTGTTTTGGAAAGATGGCGTGGGTCCTTGATTGGTTTTTTGGTAGGATGGAGTAGGTCCTTGAAATGATGGGGTAGGTCCTTGGATAATGTTTTTGTTTGGCACCCTTCGTTGGACAATGTGAATTCTCCTAGAATTGTTTGGTTGATTTTGATATGATGAGGGTGTGCTTTGAAATTGGAATGAGGAACCTTGACTCATGTTTTGAAGTGTACGTGTGGGACCTTGGTTGGTATTTTGAAGTAAAGGTGTGGGACCTTGGTTCGTGTTTTGAAAAAGAGGATTTGTGAAGGTCTTACCCATGGCATTTGATGAGCTACTAAATGTAAAATTTTGTCCTTATGTTTTCGCATGGGTTATCCTATTTCCAAGTGTGGAGATATTAGAGATATGTGTGGTAGTTGTGGCCATGTGTGTTGTTGTCCCAAGTGGTAATGTAGTAGACATTTTTTGTGAAGATGGCATCCCTAATGCAAATGGATTTTGAGTATCTCCTTCCACAATTGTGGAGACATCAAAGCCTTGAGGGAGTTTAGCACCCTTTCTAGCTAGTGCATAAAAGTATCTATTAGGATCAACACTAACAAGCTCATCAACCAGGCATAAAATCCTTGGATCTTGGTAAGATCTTTCAATCTCTCTGGGAGTCATTTTCTTGTTAAATTAGTCTAGACTTAGATTGTAAAATGTATTGGTTGGGTCTCTTTGTGTCGTTTCTCTTCGTTGGGTAGATTGATTTAAATTTTATGTAAAATTGGTATCATGTTGTGGAATATAAAAGGGTTCATTTAAGGAATTCATGTCCTTTATTTTAGTTCGTGACCTTTTTTCAACCATGTAAGACTTGCAAGTTTGGAAGGTAATGCAAGGTGATATGAAGGTAAACTATGTTTTTGGGATTTTTTTGGATATAAGGATGCAAGGTGATCATGCAGGGATAAAGGTGATCTTAAGACCAAAGGATGGGATTAAATGAAGCTAAATGAAACTAGAGGATGTCAAATGGTACCAAAGGGAGATTAATCTATGGTCAAAGATAATGATAATTGAAGCTAGATGATACTAAATCAATGATCCAAGGTTATGGTGCAACTAAGTCTAAGATGAGGATGAGATATATTTTTGTTTTTTTTTGGGATATATAAGGGTGCAAAGTGAAGATGCAATCTAAATCTAAGATTAAGGAATGATAGGATGATAGTGATACTATGGTAAAGGGTTTGATGTGAAGCTAATTGAGACTAGCAAGATGACACTAAGGATATGAACCTTACGATTTAAGAAAAAGGATGATAATCAAGCTCTTGTAGGTCCAAGATAACAAACCCAAATGTCATTGACCTTTGTGATGACCAAGATGATGGATTTAACAAGGTGAGTCTAAACTAGGACATAAGTTTGAGACTCAAGTTTTGACCAAGATGGTAATGAAAAAGGTTGATAAATTAAAATATGAAGGTCAATGACAAGTTGGATAGGTAACCATGGAATTTCCAAAGGCTTGATAGGTCTCCTATGTTTGAAATCTAAGAGGTATGTGCAACCTAAGGTCTAGGACTAATTATGCAAGGTAAAGGATGAGAAAGGTAATCCTAGAATGTAATGCAATCCTAAATGAAAGTGATGGAATGGACTGGTAAAGCTCTGCAAGTCTAAGGTTCAAAAGTTAAGATCATTGTCAATATGAATTGATTTAGTTTTGGATGAGGATTTT
Organism: Sequoia sempervirens; assembly: GCA_007258455.2. NCBI lineage: Eukaryota > Viridiplantae > Streptophyta > Pinopsida > Cupressales > Cupressaceae > Sequoia > Sequoia sempervirens. The sequence continues at coordinate 10,759 of VDFB02002098.1, read as the reverse complement.
ATGAATTTATGATATTCAGGAAATTGTGGGATTGTTTTCTCATATGCATCGTTTCAGTTGTGGGTTTTTGATGAGAAGTTGTGGTTCATAATAGAAGTCACAGCTCTGTTTTAAGTAGTTGCATTGCAAAATATCAGTTGTGGTTTTTTTTTAATAGTTGTGACACAAAATTATAGTTGCAGGCCTATTTTTATCAATTACAATTCACAAAGTGTCTGTTTTGAAAATTTATGGTTTTAAGATGGATTTTTATTGGCTTTGATAAGGTTTTGTGAGATGAAATTTGGAACACAAAAAACAGTCAACAAACACTTGTTTGGTCTGATTTTGAGTGTGAAAAATGTATAATGTGTAAAAAGACACTCGTAGACTATCCACAACCTAGGCTAGAAAAGATACTACTTGCTAGATCCCTACTTGGATTGCTCAAAACACCTAAATAGAGCGGACAACTAGAGACCTTGATGGCACTGGCTCCCCCTTACATGACAGGAGCTCACCAAGATCTCTTACCCCCTAAGATCTGAAAACCTTGAGGGATTCCCTGTCTCTACAATGAATGGTGGAACGTAGGGAAACTTTAGAATGACCATTCTTGTCCCAACAAGTAAATGGGTTTTTGGCCACTAAACAATTGGTTTTTAGTCTATGTTTCAAGGAAATACTAGCACCTATGCACGAGGAAATATTAGGAAATATTATCTCAATTAAGAGGCCTCCTAGTCCCTTCTTAAGAAAGGATTTTGATGTGTCATGCGAACACTAGGGATGGCACTTGTCTGCATAGGACATCCTCACCAGGTGATCGAAGAATTTCACAATGATCATGATAGTTTATATAGTAGGCCAAAATAGTGTCGCTTGGGTCATTCCCTCTTTCGAGGCAAGCCCTCTAAAGGGTAAACAAAAGCAAGGAAGTACATTGTTTTTGATCTCCTAGATCGCACAAAGTGCAAGGAGAGAGCATACACAATGAATTTTACTCACAGTCACATGGGGTTCATTTTAAATCCAAATCGAAATATGTGGGTGGTTATACAAGTTCCAAAGGAATTCTTTTGATTCTCAAGATTGCCAAGTGGCACGAGAGAAGAGCATACACATCCAATGGTTAAATTCAAACCACAAAACATGGAAAACACTTGTTAATTTTAACCTTGATTATGATTTCAATCAAACACTTATATTCTTTTTAAACCAATGACATGTGATGCAAGTTCATTTTAAAACTCATGAGTGAAATATGCATTTTTGTTGTTCATTTTAACCCTTTATGAATGAGAGTGCATGTTCATTTTAACCTTATGAATGTGATGCAAATTTGTAGTTGAAAGTAAAAAAACAAAATGGATTAACGTAAATGAAAATATGATGAGCTCGATTGTTTCTAAAGAAATAGTTTTAAAACTCCTTAAATCCACCACCACGTGTTGAAAAAAGATGATTAGCACACCAAAAACTCTACTCTAATGAAAACCTAAAAGAAGAAAATAAAATAAAATTGAAAATAGAAAACTTATACCTAACCAGGCAGATGCATCGCTCAGGTTTACAATTGTGGCACTGTACTGCAGCACACTCTGGATCATTTGCATCATTTTGATTGCATCTCAGGGGTTTGTAGATGTGTCATGATTTCAAATATAAAACTCCCGCCTTTAGATGCGTCCCTACGCATAACAGTTGCGTTGTAATTTTAAATCTCAGATTCCCACTTTTAGTTGCATCACTGCATGCAATAGTTGCATCGTTTCTCTTTAGTTGTGTCAATGTGCATCTCAGTTGCGGCCCACAAACCTAGCACATGGAAAAAATAGAAAGAAACATAGGTTTTCTTGCAAAAAAACATACTTTCACATCGAGTTCACAAATGTAAGATGGGGAAAATCAAATTAGCATAGACTAAGTGACAACCGCAACACTATCTAAGCTAAAATCATAATCTAAAACAAGAGAAAATAATCAAACATGAGGAACAAAAGCATTCAAATTGAAAACAATCCCCACATTGAAGTTGAATCACTTCTCTTGTCTCTCCTCAAGCAGCCTTTGGAAGTTTCCCTTAGATCGTAATATACATGTACAAATACTTGCAAAAAATAAGCAAGAAAGTTACAGATAAATGGTTGTTAAATAAAAAATGGAGGAGGAAGGCTTCTTTTATAGACAACCATTCGAATGGACGGATGAGATCAAGCTTCTAGAAAGATTCCAAGATCGATAGTTGAGAAGAAATGCAACACAAAAGAGTGGTGGTTATGAAATGAATGGTCAAGATTGAGAAGAGATCAAAGTCAATCGATGACAGAGATTCGAAAATGAGATAATGGAGAAATTAAAAATTAAAATCAATTAATTCATTAGAAGGAATCTTTGACCAAGTGGAGGCATAAATTATTTATTTGAGGAAAAAGAAATTGGGCATTTAATTAAAATGATTTATGCAACCATTTTACTTAAATAGGAGGAAATAGAGAAAGGGAATTAAATAATTAATTCAAATTAATTATTTAATGGGGGAGAACTATTGAGAGATAATTAAATAATTTTGACAATTATTTAACTATAGAAGAATTGAAAGATTAATGAATAGGTAAATAATTAATGATAATTATTTACATATCGATGAATGATGAAAGATAAATAATTAAATAAATGCTAATTTATAAAATTATTGAAGAAAAGGAGGTTAGCGATGCAATTAAATTTATTTAATTGATCGTAGTAGAATAAAGGTCAAGAGATGAATTAATTAAATAATTAAAATTATTTAATTAATAGAGGAATAGGATCAAAGATAATTAAATAACTAAAATTATTTAATTATGCTGGGAAGAAGACCACGGCAAATGAAAAATCATGCTCACAGACCAAGACATTTTTTCAGTGGCTACAGATTTTATTACCACCTATTCGAGAAAAAAAAGGGAAAAAGTACAAATATGTCTTATTATGCATATCATAGAACTCTTGGGCATCTTACTAATGAGTTTCATACTTTAAAGAAGGAGATACATGAAAATGATATTATCGATATAATTGGATAGAATGCACACACTTTTCTCCTTGCCATGTGATAGTTGTAGAATCATAGCATAATCACTAGTACATGTATTTCACTTTATGTAAATCATTTTTTTTTTCATATTACACGGAACACCATATCATCACTTATCTCAACTCATCATTTTCCTAGATTTTGGGGTGCAAGCGGTTAGATAGCCTTGCCCTAGTATGGCACTTGTCGTTGATCCTTTGGCTAGTTATTCGCCTTCCGTATATGATGAACAAGATTGGGATGCAAACGAATTTCTATAGGTTGACTCACATGTGACATACTAGTTTTCTTTGCATGTTATTTTTGATTGCATATGTGTAATGTAATCCCCTGTATCATGTTGCTTGGTGTGCCTTTATGTTTGTGAGTTTTATTTGGATGAACCTTGTTACTCTGTTGGTGCAAGGATACAAAGGAAGTGAATTTGTCATGCCATTCTTCTATATGTTGTAAATATAGTCTTTTCTTGTGTCTTATGTTTTAATTTTGAGGACGATGCAAGGTGTTGGGACATCCAAGTCTCTTCCATGTTGACCCAAAAGCTTCTCTTTTGTTTTTGATCTCTATGTGTCATTGCTCCATTGTGTTTGTTATTCCACGAGGTATTTGGGGAATGATGATGGTTCCAAGCTCTATTATATCACTATAGCAGAGAAATACATTGACCCTGAATCCATGGATCCCTTATATATTATCTTTTGAGATTGCATGTGGTGGCAATCTCCTCTTTCATGACGCAAATTTATTTAATAAGTTCTCATCGCCCTCTTATCAATTGGCATTTATCATTTCTACTTTAAATTAATTGCTCACAGTATGGTGTTTATCAATTTATTTAAAGTGGGGGCATACATTGGCATTATTTTCACGTGGACATTGGTATTCTCATTTTGGCATGAACATTTTTCGCATTTTGGCTTCACTTTTGTTCACAGAGGCTAGACTTAGTGTAGCATTGGCATAACATTGATCATTTTTTGGCACCTTATCAAATTTATTAGGGAGTCTAACTTTTGGTATGGTTGATGATGAGAGACCTATAGACCTGGTGTGAATTTACCATTTTCCACCCCTTTGTTATGAGTTCACACCTTGTAGACCTAGTGTGTGTTTCTCATTTTTTCTTTGGGGCTCACCTAGTGTATACCGAATTGCACTAGCCCTTTGTGATCATATTTTGATGGATGTGGCATAACACAACTTGCTAGTCCATCCTTTTTGCATTAGCTTTGACATCATATTCTTGCATATCTTATCTTTTTGCACGTATCTTACACATATTGTGTGTCCCTTTTGTTGGCCTCCTCTAATGGTTCAATAACTAAGCCCTAACAGTTGTAACTTAGAGATTAGGCATATGCACTAAGTAGCTATCTTACTCATTATGAAGGTGCATTTCATTGTCAACCTAGGGATGAAAACTTGAAATGGGTCAGCACTGTATGTGCACTAGGACTCCATTGTATTCATCCATAAACTAGAAAAGAAACAGTACTAAAAATAAAATGCTGGAAAGAAATTAACATAAGCACTGAGCATGAATCAACAACTACATTGAGCATCAACAACTGGACTGGAAATGGATGACATAAATAGAAATCTCAACAATTAGACATGAAACTACTCTATTTTCCTTGGCTGCGGGAACAGTCACATAACAGAGTTTCAATGGCTACAGGAACAAACAACTATTGAAACCGAAACTAATTACTGAACAAAAAAAATAACTTTTAAACTAAATGGGTGGAATTGTCACCAAGTGGGCCCCCTTGAGTGAGTCTTCCTTAAGCTCACTCAAATGCAACAAATCAAAATATCATTTTATTCCTTGAAAACATGATTACAACATATCAAAAATTGTTGGCATTTGGCTTTGGGAGATTGGTTTTGGTTGCTAGTGTTGTCATTGATGGCAACTGGAGTCAGTAGTGTGGTTCGTAGTTTAGAAGTAGCTCATACCGGCAGGAAAAGTAGAAGATTGTATTCTACCGGCAGAAAGCATGAAGAACATAGTATCTGGTTGATAAGTTGGTCTAAATACTTCACCAGATCATTATTTTGTTCTGTGGATCCCCAAGGAAGCTTGTCAAGCATGTATGTTACTTGATTAGTAAGTTTTGTAATGTTGCATTGATCGGTGTACGGGTTTGGAGATTTGGTAGAATGACTTATTGTTTATTTTCTCATTATGGCCGACCTATTGTGTATAGCGTGTCGTAGTTTAACTATTTCTTGTGTTGGGAATTTTGATTTGGGTCCCTACTATAGTCTAGCTGACTTGTGTGGGTACACATTAATTATAATTGGTGATTTGAGCCAACATGTGGAAGAATATTATATTTTGTTTGAAGATGACATATAGTAATAAAATTTTGTTAGCGAATATATATGTGAGATCAGTAAATCATTTTTGGTGTGTGGATCAAGAAATGAGAAGGTGTGTGAGTGAAAAAGTGCAGAGCAGCTATATGAGCTAATATCAGAAGATCTGTTGAAGTGAATTTTGTTTGTGCAGCAGAAGGGTTTTTATGTAGGAAAACAGAGCAGAGCAGAGCAGAAGTGCGAACTGGACAAAAGGTCCAGAATTTGTTTTATGTGCCTCATTGGAACTGAATCTAGACATTTGTAGATGCCATATTCTCAGTTCAACATTTTGTTGTAACCTCAAATATTTTGTAAGGTAGTGAGCCTTCCCTAATTTGAGCAGTGAGCTCTAGGCAGTGTGCTTGAATGATAATCTTCTACTATCGTTTCATACATTTTATATGTGAATGCTATTAAAGGTTAAATATTGTTGTTGATAGTTTAAGATCTTGTTTGAAATTCAAATATTGTGGAACATTGATCCACCCCCCTCTCAATGTTCCTAGTGTCCAACAATTGGTATCAGAGCAGGTTCCTCTTCTGAGTTTAACAGCTTGAGGTGGATCTTGGATTACAATGGATGCAGGTGGTCTTCAACAACAACTTATGGTGGCGCTTGATGATCTTGATCAGTCTAAAGCAGAGGTCATGAAACTAAAAGAAAATCTTGTGGCTGCCAAAAAATTCATTCAATCACTGAAGGATAAAATAAATGAGTCAAGGGAAAAGAGGAAGGAACTATGTGGTTAGCTGAAGAAAAAAGAAAGAAAAGGCCCAGAAGATGTTCATCTGAATCAAACCCTAAAAGAAATAACAAAAGAGTGTGAAAAGCTTGCTAAGGAAAATGCTGCCCTAAAACTTGAAATGGAATCTATGGCGATGAAGCTAACTAAAGAGATTGAAGAAAGAAAGAAGAATGAAGAGAATTTGGCCTAGTCCTTGAAAGAAAAATCTGAAGAATGCAACAGAGTTAATAGTGGATTCATTTAGCTGGAGATTGAACTGCAACAATCCAAAAATAGTGAACAAGAGCTTGAGAGACAGGTAGTTATTCTCAGAGATGAGCTTGCTACTGCAAATGAGTTTAAGGAGAAGTTTAGGATCAATTCTGCTAGGCTTGATGAGATAACTAAAGGTCAAAAGGATGCAAATGATAAGCGAGGTCTTGGCTATGTGAAGGATGAGAGCTCTAGATCTGAACAAAAGGACCCTGAAAAGAAAATTCAGAAGAACAAAGGAAAAAGATATCTAGTAAGGAAACCCAATGCTTAGAAATTTAATGGATATTGCTTGTTTGTAATAAATTTGGACATATGGCTTCTCAGTGTAGAAGTAAGATAAACTCTGGAACTCCATCATTTTTTGGTCAGTGTTTTAAATGCAAGAAGTTTGGTCATAAGTCATTATAATGCAGAAGTATGTCTATCAGTATAAGGAACATTAAATGCTATACCTGTGGAAGATTTGGACATGCTGCTAATCAATGCAGATCAGAAGAAAATCATTGGAATGGATGGTATAGACAAAAAAATTGGGTATGCTACAATTGTAACAAATTTGGTCACATTGCAAGATTCTGTAGGAACAAAAACATGGATAAGAGAGGTTTGGTTTATCAAGGAAAAAATTCATAGAAAGGTGATAAGGGAAAAGGAAAAACATCTGTGGAATAGATAAGAGATTAGATGAAGAAAATGTGGGTAAAGAAGAGTGGATTTGATGAAGGTAATAAGATTGTACCGGAAGATCCCTCTGGTACTTCATTCGGCAATTGATTCCAAGCCATTGGGCTAGGGAGAGTTTTCATGCAAATATTTTGTCCCCCTATGTGTAGTTGGTATGGGATCATAGGAAGTTGTCAGTAGCTGTATTATTCATCCTCAAATATATTGGCGATCGCTTCTTGAAGGTCCACAAATGGATTCTTCTCTTACTGTTTGAAAATGAAAAGTAACCGAAACTCCTAGGGAAAAGAATTTAATGCGACAAGTTAGGTGTGCAAAGTTATAAAAGGGCATTTGGCACCCTCATTTGTCACCGTGCGTCGAAGGAAAACAGTTGAAGACCCTTTTTCAACAAAATTTTGAAGGAGTGAGTCAATTTAGTGGCGAATTCTCCAGGTATTTCTGTTGCTTGTCAATTTCATACTTATTCGGTGATCGGTAGAACCCCGTTCGGTACAAAAATGAAGAAAATCAAAGAAATAGTAACTTTGGATGAATATAGTAGTAGAAAGGTCAGGGATGTAAGAAATTTTTTGTCTTCCATCGAATTGAAGAAGCTTGGAGGAGTGAAACATAAGAACTTGAACATCTGGAATGAATTTCCTCATTTCGTCAACATGAAGGTAGTTTGGTTTATCTTGAACAGATTGGATGGTGATATCCTTACTCTGGATAAACCATATCAAATTTCTAAGGATGCAATAAAAAATCTAACAGGATTGTGCAATGTTGGTGTTGTTCGAAAAAAGAAGTCGATTCAGAATGTCGAAGTTGAAGCCCTAACTGGAATAACAGGAGATCAGAGGGCTCTGGTAATCTCAACAATCAAAGATCCATTAATGAGGCATATTGCACATGGAATTTCATATAAAATTTTCTTCAGAAACAAAGAAGGATCAACCTCGGCAGGTGCAGTGTATATCGCTCACAAGATGATAATAGAAAATGAAGACTTTGATCTATGTGGATTGTTGAAGGATCAATTAATGGAGAATGTGAAATTGACGAAGGATATAGATTACTCTTTCAAGTTTGGTACCCTAGCTATATGCATTATGATGTATTTCCTGAATTGCTTGCCTCAAAATGACAATGTGGTATGGAAGGAAAATATGTTGGTTTGCAAGAATTTTTTTGAGCATTTCAACACTTTTGAAAATGGTGAAAAAGCTTATGAAAGCTTTTTTAGGAACTTGTTAGGAAATTTTTGTGTAAGTGATATTCCTCTCCTAGTAAAAGTAGTTGAAGTTGGATCATCCTTCGGTAAGGCGAAGAAAAAGTAGAAGAGAGAAAGAGAGTTGGTTGGTGACACTCCTCCGATACCTAAGTCAACAAAAGTTGAGGGAAAAGGTAAAGAGCAGATGATTGTGGATATAATGGATGAAGATTTGTAGGAATATACACCAAGAAATGAACAAAAACCAGTTGAACCAGATGTGATAATAGCAGAAGAAAGTGATGAAGAAGGAACTTTACTTAAATCAAAGATATTGCAGATTGTTCAGGAAGAAGATGGAATGCAAAAGATAACTGAAATATGGATAAATGGGCCATCATATGAACATGAATTCATTGAGGACACTCTAGGAAGAAAATTTATTGATAACAACATTGAACTGGAGAGTCTATAGAATGTACTTCCAGAAGAATTGATTAAATGTATCAGGGAGACTATGGACTCTATGCCTCTAGACAAAAAAGAGGATAAAATAATCTCACATCTGAAGATGTAGTTTAGGTTGTCTCTTGCCAAACTGAAAAAGAAAATGAATGTGTTAAGACAGTGCATTGACTTAGAAAATAAGATCTACAACTACTGTCTTAGGTTGCCTCATGTGGTTGGTAAATACAAAGACAAGTTGGAACAAATTGAGAATGAGCTTGTTAGAATCAGACAGGACTATAGCATGTTTCAGGACAAGGATGGAGTAGTTAAGAAGAAGATTCATGAGCTGCAGATTGAGCATCCAAAGGTTCACTTTGCCAGAAACACTCTTATGGATACTTTCTAGAAAGTGAAGGATCAGACTGAATGCATATTAAAGCAAATGATTGAAGTTCTAAAGAAAGGAGAAAAGCTAGAAGAAGCCATTACCATTCCTGAATCCTTTGTTCAGGTCATCAACAGAACATCAGAAAATAACAGTCTAATAATAGCTACTGGGATTGTAGTGGACTCTTGGAAGAAATTTCTTCCGGAGATGAAAGATAAGTATAAAATAATTTTCTGAATTTAGCAGCAGTTGCAACTCTTTTTTGATAAATTGGGGGAGAGAATGCAGTAAGAGAGAGTGCAGTAAAAATATTAAAGGGGAAGAGAAATTAGTGGAATTTTTTGTCATTGATGTCAAAGGGGAAGAGAATACAGTGAAAAATTCCTTGACATCCAAAGGGGGAGCAGTGTTTTGCTATGTTTTGAAGCTTTGAGTTTTGACACTTAGTCATTTTTCACTAAGTGTTGCCATCAATGCCAAAGGGGGAGATCATTGGCATATGGATTTGGGAGCTTTTTTTGGTTGCTAGTGTTGTCATTGATGGAAAATGGAGTCAGTAGTGTGGTCCGCAGTTTAGAAGTAGCTCATACTAGCAGGAAAAGTAGAAGACTGTATTCTACCAACATAAAGCATGAAGAATAAAGTATCCAATTGATAAGTTGGTCTGAATACTTCACCGAATCATTATTTTGTTGTGTGGATCCCCGGGGAAGCTTGTCAAGCATGTATGTTACTTGATTAGTAAGTTTTGTAATGTTGCATTGATCAGTGTATGGGTTTGGAGATTCAGTAGAATGACTTATTGTTTATTTTCTCATTATGGCCGACCTATTGTGTATAGCGTGTCGTAGATGTATGAGGAGTAGTTGTTTAACTATTTCTTGTGTTGGGAATTTTGATTTGGGTCCCTACTATAGTCTAGCCGACTTGTGTGGGTACGCATTAATTCTAATTGGTGATTTGAGCCGACATGTGGAAGAATATTATATTTTGTTTGAAGTTGACATATAGTAATAAAATCTTGTTAGATGATATATATGTGAGATCGGTAAATCATTTTTGGTGTGTGGATCAAGAAGTGAGAAGGTGTGTGAGTGAAAAAGTGCAGAGCAGCTATATGAGCTAATATTAGAAGATCTGTTGAAGTAAATTTTGTTTGTGCAACAGAAGGGTTTTTATGTAGGAAAGCAGAGCAAAGTAGAGTAGAAGTGCGAATTGGAAAAAAGGTCCATAATCTGTTTTATGTGCCTCATTGGAACTAAATCTAGGCATTTGTAGATGCTATATTCTTAGTTCAACATTTTTTTGTAAGCTCAAATATTTTGTAAGGTAGTGAGCCTTCCCTATTTTGAGCAGTGAGCTCTAGGTAATGTGCCCGAATGCAAGTGCATTCCCTTTTGATCATAATTTTAACAAAGTATACTTTGTGGATTAATCTCCACCATGGTTTTTCCCCTAACAGGGAATCCATGTAAATTTTTTGGTGTTATGGTGTTCACATTGTCTCTTTAATGAGTTTGCATGTTTCCTTCTGTTTATATGCTGTGAATACTATTAAAGGTTAAATATTGTTGTTGATAGTTTAAGATCTGATTTGAAATTCAAATATTGTGGAACAC